>JALPQI010001349.1:0-151137 GCA_025490895.1 Thaumatotibia leucotreta | reverse complement strand
GAAAAATCTTGCGGGTTCCTCGCGAGCACCCTGTAGAAGAGACTCGGATCAATGTTACTTCCTCTGACGGCCAGTCTTTGACGTTGTAATATAAGTTTTTAACCTTTTTGACGCCACGCCAAATACAAGGGCTGTCACTCGCACGCCACGTCAACAAAATGACAAAATTAAAATTGAATTTTACGCACATGCCTGTAGGTCTATATTACTCTGTGGACCAAGACTTATATATTGGTCTTTGGCGTTGAACCTGCGGCGTCAATATATGGGTCGTTGGCGTCCAAAAGGTTAAGCTAACATAAATAAAATAAATATCTTGGGACTTACACAAATCGATCTAGTCCCACCATCCCACGGTAAGCTCAATTAAGGCTTGTGATTTGGGTATCAAAGCGACGATATAAAATTATAATAGATACTTAAATACATAGACAGCTACCACCAAGGAACAAATATTTGAGATAAATAAATACGTAATGCCCTCGCCGAGATTTGAACCCGGAACCCCCAGCTTCGTAGGCAGCGTCACTGGTCACTACCACTAGGCTACGGAGGCATCCAAAAAAGACTTAAGTACATATGTTCCAATAAGATAAGAAATAGTACATTACGACACAAGTGCGAAAAACATGAAATACGAATTACGAATTTCGTTTTTGCACGTGTCTCTTACGACGTTTTTTAGTACAGATGGCCCTCCGAAGTTTTGGACCTGACGTAAAATGACCCACTTCTCGCACTAGAGCCTAAAAAGTACACCATCTGTACTAAAAATATGTTCCATGTGCATACGCAGTGTTCGATAGTTCCTGGAAACGTGAAGATCTCCGCGCCCACGGCTTCAACGGCTTGAGACACGGAATAGGCAAAGATTATTATAGGAGACGCGATCTTTAACGGCTCGGATCAACGTTACTGCCTCTGACGGCCAGTATTTGACTTTTACTCGGACACGACATTTATCAAGTTTCTTACCGGTTCTTCTTGGGTCAGCGGTGTAGGGTTAGAACCGGAAGTAGTTTTAATACCTAGACGATTCAAAAGAGTTTGTTGCTATTCCAATTTGTATAAAGAATTATTTGACTTTGATTTTAATCGAAACAAAAATCACATCTGAAGGGTCCACGGAAAAAACATGTCCAGTGCTTAAAAAAGTCATGGCAAATTCACACCTTATTCTGTTAAAAGCAAGGTGGTTTTTCCTTCTGTAATTTGAATTGACTAGACATGTTCTTTCCGTGTACACCCTGCATCTAGTGTTTGATAGCAAGTTGCAGATTTGTTGCGGCTACCAGTTTCTATTTGATGAAGTAGTTGTTTATTAAAAAAGACGGAAAGAATTACCGGACCGGCTCGTGCAAGATCATCATCATCAGCCTATGTTAGTCCACTGCTGGACGTAGGCCTCTCCTATTAACTATGCGTATAGACGCATTAGGAACTAAATGCCCATAATCGCCACGCTGGGCAAGCAGATTGGCGATCGCAGTACTGCCCTGCTAACATCTGCTAAGCATAATAGCGATACCTATCTAAAACAAAATTTAATGCAAACATGCACCTTAAATTTTATAGCTGACGATTCCATTTCCAAATGCCTCTATTTTTGAGATATCGCTATTTCGCTTGGCAGGGCACAGTAATGTGTCCACTATGATGACGCTGCTGCCCATCATCAATCTTGTAGAATGTTCAGTGACACTTTAATCCCGTAGTCGACTCTTACGACACCCGCAGGAGTTGGGGTGATGACAAATGTATTCTTACTGCCGTCACCACACGGCAAGATGTGTCTGCCTAATTCCGAGTCTGTGTAACATACTCCGCACATCATACCTCCACGGACCGTTATGTCAGGATGGCAAGGACGTTAATAATCGCCGTGGATGTAGACGAGGTCATTGACCCAGTGACCGGCCGCGGCCACAAACTGTTGCCCGTTCTTCAAAGTAGGGCAAGGGCCAAACTCGTACAATATTCTTAATATAATGTGTCCAACAGTCTCGGTAGAAAAGGCTGGCAATTCAAAAAAATGCAGGCGTGAAGTGTTAGATAGGATAGGTAGCCTAAGAAAATATTAAATCGCTGCACCTCTTTGTCGCACTAATATGAAAGAATGACAGAGAGGGAAAACTACGATACGCTACTAAGAGTTTAGCGATTGGCAACTTGGCTAAGCATACTGGAAACCAGATACAGTGGAACCTGGATAATTGAAACCTCAAGGGACCGGCATTTTGGTGTCAATTAACCAGGTTTTCCTCTTAAGCAGGTCTAATCAATTATCCAGGTTCAAAATGAGTTCGTGTCAATTATAGAGGCTCTCAATAATAGAGCTTCCGATCTATATAATTTCTTTTATGGAGGTCATCAAAATCGTAAAAAGACAAAAAAAGAAGTTTTTTTTATATTAACGTTTTATTTATTTGACATGAAAGTTCAATAATCATGAAAGTTCGCCTTACAAAAAAGGAATGTGTTTCTTAGATCTATGTTTTTAGTTAAAATTACCACTTTGTCGGTCATTGGTGGTTACGTAAAAGTTAATCAAACACACAACAAAACCAATTAAACGTTTACGCACAATGTTTTCTAACAGAATGTTGTCAACATTAAATTACCCTACATTATTTTACTCGTAAATAATGCGAACCTACCTCAATCAGAAAAATATTAACAACACTGTTTCAATTATAGAGGCTCGGGCTGCCGACATTCCAATTACAGAGGTCAAAAATTAAGAAGTGTTTAAGAAGAAAAATATTAATAATAACTGTGTCAATTATAGAGGTTCGGTATGGCGACATTCCAATTATAGAGGTCAAAAACCTAAAATTTGAATTTCAATTAACCAGGTTCTAATATTCCAATTATAGAGGTCTTTCGTCGTCAAGGGACCGGGACCGGGCATTTCGTTCCAATTAACCAGGTATTTCAATTATCGAGGTTTCAATTATCCAGGTTCCACTGTATTTTCAAGCGTATGGTACAAAAATGGGGAGTATTTAAAGCGAAATGGTCCGATTTGATCTAGGATCCGCAAAGGCCAAAAGATGCAGAATCGGACCAAAAAAGGTCCGCACTGGTAACACTGTGGGACAGTTTAGACTAAACTGCTCACATATACCTATACCTACCTACCTACACCTATATCGCTCTCTATGTTAACTCTACATTTAGCTAACGCTACGCACTACAAATATGTTCATTGACAACGGTACGAACCTGTTCTACCGTTGGACGCCATTCAATCTCATCACTCGGGTGCTTGAACCGATTAGAACTAGATTATCTTAAGACTAATCTCTATATCAACGTCGTGTCAACCTAGCCATACATAACACATGCTGAGTGGCAATGGCAATCTTTTTGTTGTGTTTGTAATTTCACTCATTTTTAAATATGGGATGTCTTATACAGGGTGCTCGCGATGAAACCGAAAATTTTTAACTATGCATTCTAGACATCAAAATATTATGAGACCTAATATCAAATTCCACAAAAAAAATATTTTCTTTTATTGTAGACTTTTTGAATACATATCATAACAACAATTTGTTAAAATTATTTAATTAAATGTTTTTTATAGGGACAGGTTTTTTCGTCAAGTCTATTCTTATTTTTTGATTGTCAGGCAAAAGGTGTGGTAATATTAGAACACAATGTGGTAGTATTGTAATCAAAAAGAAGTTTTATGACGAGTTACATCGAAAAACTTTTTCCGAAAAAAGTTAATTATCTCTGGAACCAAGCCGAATCCAGGAAATTTTATATAACATTAAATACTCTAAATATGCTCAGGAATTAAGCATTAAAATCTTGCGGGTTCCTCGCGAGCTGATGCCGCCGAGCGGCACTAATCAAAATATTTAGCAAAAAGTTAATAATTAATAGTAATAATTTTGTTGCCGTGTGGTGACGGCAGTAAGAATACATTTGTCATCACCCCAACTCCTGCGGGTGTCGTAAGAGTCGACTAAGGGATTGATGTCACTGACCATTATTTTATAAAAGATTGATCATGGGCAGCAGCGTCATCATAGTGGACACATTACTGCGATCGCCAATCCGCTTGCCCAGCGTGGCGATTATGGGCATTTACCTCCTAATGCGTCTAATACGCATAGTTAATAGGAGAGGCCTACGTCCAGCAGTGGACTATCATAGGCTGATGATGATGATGATAAATAATTTTGAGTTTTAACAAAAAGTTCACTAATTTCTTTGTAGATATAAATCTTTAAGTCTATTCTAATTACGAAATAAACATTATTCTATTCTATATTACTCTCGCCGTGTCGTCGGCAATAAGACATTTGTTACCAACCCAAATCTCTCTGTGGGTGTCGTAAGAGTCGTCTGCCCGCTTTGCACCGAGAGCGGAGCGGACTCATTAATGGCTCCGTTTTACGTTAATCGCTCGCTAAGGACTAGTATTCAGTTGACGGCTGCGAGTCACAGCAGCAGTGAAAGTTAAACGGGCCCATTAATGACTCCGCTCCGCTCGCAGTGGAAAGCGGATAAAGGGATTGATGTGTCACTTAATATTCGTTTAGGTATAGAAGATTGACTATGGGCAGCAGCATCAACATAGTGGACACACTACTGCGATCGCCAACCCGTTTAGGGTGAAGACACATTTATCAGCATGCGTACGCATTTTGTCTAATAAAATTGGCCGTTTAGTATGAAACGTGTAAGCATGCGTACGCGTGCGGGAAGCTGGACGCGGTCCCATATTAAACTGACATTTTCTATAGACAAAATGCGTAGGTACGCATGCTGATAAATGTGTCTTTACCCTTACCCAGCATGGCGACTATGGACATTTATCTCCTAATAATGCGTCCATGCACATAGGAGGAATAGGAGAGGCCTACGTCCAGCAGTGGGCTGAGAGAGGCAGATGATGTGATGTGATGTGAATTTCTATTATCTAATGGCCTGGAAATCCCTAAAATAACCTAAAAACTCGCATTATTCCATAATCACGCATTTTTAGAACACAATCTTGGTTTTATTACCAATTTTATAAAACCTTAAACCTTGAGTCCATATACATTTCAGTTAAAATTATCCATATTTATTAGTATTAACTGGTATTACTCGTGTGGTGACGGCCCTAAGAATACCTACATTTGAAAATTAAAATGAATTTTATTTGAAGAACAATAAGTACTTAAATAATACGTATTTGGTCGACATACCACTTAACCACTACAAAATACAAAGTATATTGCACTGGATACTTGAGGTGCTCGATGGCGGTGAGGCTCGGACACCTAAACTAGGTCATCCTGTATCTCAGGGTCCATTTATCACCAGTATCACCACCCCAACTCTTCCCGTGGGTGTCGTAAGAGTCGACTAAGGGATTTGAAGTGTCACTGATCATGTATTTATTGAAGATTGATGATGGGCAGCAGCATCATCATAGTGAAGTGGACACATTACTGCGATCGTCAACCCGCTTGCCCAGCGTCGCGATTATGGGCATTTACCTCCTAATGCGTCTATAAGTACGTTTAGGTAATAGGAGAGGCCTTTGTCCAGCAGTGGACTGATTATATAGGCTGGTGATGTAAGTGATATTAACAAAAAAATATCTGCGTAGGTGTTTCAAGATGTGTCAAAGTGCAATGGAAAGGTCAGTCATATTTGTTTACCTAGGTACATGATTTTTGGATTCTTCTGATGAATGGTATACAATGTATTGCACACTGGGCGGCACGAGTAGAGTGGCCTAGGGTACAAAGTGGTCGACTGTACAGTGCGAGCGGCAAAAGTAAAAGCTGTGCTCTCGGCTACAGGATGTTCGGAATTGCCGGAGACGAGAAACCGCGCGAGTGAACCGGCAACCTGTAGACGTCCTGTGCACACAAGCACAGAATTACTAATAAACATAGTAGGCAGATGTAGTATAGGTACCTACTACGTACAGATAAATTACATTCTACTAAATAAGGCGTCCCAAAACTAGGGAATGCAACCCGGGTACCCATGCAGGTACCTGACAATATTTGGGGTCGGTTAAAACCCAGGTTTTCACCTCATACCCGGGTTTTACCCGAAATAAAAAATATAGTATTGACCATAGATAATAGAATCTAGTGTTGCTAATAGTAAACGCCTGTTACGGTACATTGAACACCTAACAATTTCACTAAGGAAACCGCCTTGCTGTCAGCGCTGCGGCAGCGTCGAGCCTAAAAATGGTATTCACTAATGTACTTTACACGGAACTAGTGCTCGGCGACGAATGCGGCGTGAGCTGGAACTACACTGCGTCGAGAGTTTGACGTTTAATGTACGAACTACGAACTTCGTATTCTCTAACGAAAAACAGCGATGAACTCGCTCACAACCTCGCTCACAGCCTCGATTCCTAATGTTAAATCAAACAGCTAGGATTTTAGACAAGGCTGTCTCGAGTCACTCGAGACCGACATCGAGCTCGTTGACGAATGCAGCGTCCAATGTGTGAATAAGAGAATAGCATAGCTGATCACCACATTTTTTGCTACACGCTGTATAAGACAAGTGGGTAAGTCCCATGCTCTGACCGTCAGCACAGACAGTCAACAATGCCTGACCCCTACACTGACGGCTTGATTGTACTAGATTACTCATTTCTGACCGTCTGTGAAGAAAGGTCCCCATTTCACTGTTTACTTCTTAGTAGAGCAAATAAAATAACCCCTGGGTCGCGTTTCGTTAAGTTACATTTTACAATTTCGCTGTTTGCCTCTCTAGCGCACGGACATATAATTTCACACAAGCTGAGTGGAAGCCTTTTCAGGAATGATTTCTGTTTTCTACTAAGTTCCTGAATAAAAAGCATTCTATTCTATTATATTCTATACATATTGGCTACAAAGAAAGGCAAACAGCAAAATTGTAACTTTATAAAACGCGACCCAGAGTGTAAGGGCATTTTCTGGGTCACCCAATGAGGGTTTTTGATACTTTTTCTGCCGCTATGGGGAGGTGAGATGGCAGCACTGAGCCGACCGTTTAACGAACTGTCAAAATAAATACGCGCATTTAATTTTCAACATATTTATAGGTTTATTTATTCTGAAAACCATTACTTTAGGCATATTGTTACCTAAAATAAATAAATAAAATAGTTCCAAGTCAATTCTCATGAAATTAACAAAGTTAAAGTAACTATTTTTAATACCAGTGACTTTGCGCGCCTGTTTTATAGCTCCGTCTTCAGTTGTGAGAGTCAGAATGGCGGGTGTACCTCTACAAATACAAAATTCGACTATACTAAAAAAATGTACTCAAAATGTACTATTTAGTACCTATTTAAAAAAAAATTGTACCCCTCCGTACAAAAAGTTATTACAATGTTCAGGTACACCCGCCGTTCTGACTGTCAAGACGGCGGGTGTATGGTGTTTACCGGGAAGCTATTGATTATCGACAAATCCTATTAACTCAAAAAAATGTACTAAATTTGTACTTTCATATGCAGTTTAAATTTTAGTAATATAATTTGTAATGGTGGAGTTATGCAAATTTACTTTTTTCGATTCTACGTCTTCTACCTAGCGTTTATTTCCCGGTTTTCTACGGTTCAAGGAAAAAAGAATTTAAGTAGGTATGTAATGTATCTAACTATTCATGTTCCGTTCTTTCTAGGTCGATTCACTAAAGCTGGCGCAGAATTTGTACTATTTAATTTGTGAGTGACAGCTATTTTCATAGAAAAATAGAAAATAGCTGTCAAATCTGCGCCAGCTTTAGTGAATCGACATTCGTTCTTCTCTAGAGTTAAAAAAAAAAATTAGTGAGTAGGTACTTAGATACACTTACATACATTATAAGTTATGTCAACGTAATGTTAATTTAATTTTGTATTATTTAGGTATTTTTTTATTAACTTAATAGTTTTAATGTAGTTGTTTACTCAAATAAAGTTAATACTTACATACCTACTTAAATTCTTTTTTCCTTGAACCGTAGAAAACCGGGAAATAAACGCTAGGAAGAAGACGAAGAATCGAAAAAAGTAAATTTGCATAACTCCGCGATTACAAATTATACAGGGTGGTCCAAACCTTGACGTCAAAAATTTTTTTTTAGATTCCTCACGTCATGGGCTATCAGAATATACCCCATGTATGTTATCCGATTTTTCGTAGTTTTCGAGTTATGAATTTTTGAAATTTTTATTCTTTGAAAAATTCTGGAGTGAAGAAATTTATTAATAAAAAAAACTATTGAGTTTTTTCATAGTTTTTTTTTGTGAAAGTATTACTAAAAAATAAAACATTTACTGACAAAAAAATTAACGTCCTCACTTTGATACAAGTAGAATAAAAAAATACCAAATTCAAAATTTTACGTTAAAAACGCATCAAAATAGCATTAATGTACGTAAATAAAAAAAATTAAACATATCCCAAGGATTTTTTTGTATTCTAAAGCCTGCCCTAGACCTTAAGCCTTCGTAAAAGCAAAAAAAAAATTGATACTTAATGATGAGGATTTTTCAGAGTTCTCGGTCAAATAAACTTAAACGCTACGCCGCCCTACGATCGATCAGTCGAAGTCCAGTTAACACAGCAAGATGATTAAAAACATAAAAAGTAACGAGAACAGTAGCAACACTTTTTGCTTTTACGAAAGTTTAAGGTCTAAGGCAGGCTTAGGATACAAAAAATCCTTGGGATATGTTTAATTTTTTTTATTTAAGTACATTAATGCTATTTTGATGCGTAGTTAACGTAAAATTTTGAATTTGGTATTTTTTTTATCCTACTTGTATCGAAGTGAGGACGTTAATTTTTTTGTCAGTAAATGCTTTCTTTTGTAGTAATACTTTTACAAAAAAAAATAAAAAAAAAACTCAATACTTTTTTTTATTAATAAATTTCTTCACTCTAGAATTTCTCAAAGAATAAAAATTTCAAAAATTCATAACTCGAAAACTACAAAAAATCGGCTAACATACATGGGGTATATTCTGATAACATATGACGTGAGAAATCTAAAAAAAAAATTTTGACGTCAAGATTTGGACCACCCTGTATTACTAAAATTTAAACTGCATATGAAAGTACAAATTTAGTACATTTTTTGAGTCAATAGGATTTCTCGATAATCAATAGCTTCCCGGTAAACCAGTATACACCCGCCGTCTTGACAGTCAGAACGGCGGTTGTACCTGAACATTGTAATAACTTTTTGTACGGAGGGGTACAATTTTTTTTTAAATAGGTACTAAATAGTACATTTTGAGTACATTTTTTTAGTATAGTCGAGTTTTGTATTTGTAGAGGTACACCCGCCATTCTGACTCTCACCTTCAGTTCGATGACCGTGTAATAGTCGTAATCCATTACAAAATCAATTCTCTTCCAAATAAAATAGAATTTCAATATTTTAGGCCCAGGTGCCTATGAATAGTATGAATCTGACAGTTGTCGAGACCAGGTGCGTACGAAGCGCCGCCCTGGTGGCAGAAAAATTATCGAAAACCCTCATTAGAGTGAAGTTAAAAAACCTTATTTTCAGTCAGCTTTGTAACCGCAATTTAGCACTAAATTTCGATATATAAAAACAATTATAATATAAAAAAACGCCGATCGAGTTCCTAACGATATTGTATGTATAACTGTCGTCACAAAGCTGACTGCAATTGAGGTTTTTTTAATTTCACGCTAATTGGGTGTACCAAAAAGTGAAAATGCCCAAATGGCTGGCTTATTGTCTGCATACATTTTTGTATTGTATTCTGGTCATTTTTCGCAACTCGACTTCAAACGTGAAAAACACCCTTGAATTTTTTCCTCACGATGTTTTCCTTCACCCTAAAGCACTTATCAATATCAAACTATATAACGTAACGTAAGTACATAATATTAAAAAAAAATATGTACCTAAGTACGTATGTAAGTAGTAGTTGATCAGCCTCTGAAGCCTAGTTGGTAGTGACGGGTTCCGGGTTCAAATCCCGGCGAGGGCATTATTTGTGTATTTATTTATCACAAATATTTGTTCCTTGGTCATTATGGCTGTCTATGAATTTAACCCTTCGTATGTCTAAGCACTGATCAGTGACGTGGAAACTATTAGAAAAAAATATTCGCGACACACGAGAGGTTAAGTATTTATATGTATCTAAGTTAAGTAAAACATTAAAAATTACATTATAAATTAACTTACAATATTGAAGCAAAAAACGACTAGATCTTAAAAGTAAACTTAATTTACCTACTTAAAAAACAAAATTATATAGATACATACATACATAAAAAAACATGGCAAAAATACCCGTCAATATCCGCTCCTTAGCGCTTCCGGTGCAAAGGTGCCCATAACACTCACGGCATTGCCGCGTTGAATAGCTATGGCCAACCTCTGCACCAGAAACGATTCGGAGCGGTGGTTTTCTCCCCTTTGCCTGAGTCGACGCATCTAAGTATCTATTATATATATATATATTTATATATATATATCGTCGCCTGGTACCCACATCCCACATCCCACATCACAAGCCTTTGAGCTTACCGTGGGACTAGGTAGATTTGTGTAAGATGTCCCAAGATATTTATGTTAAGAGGGCGCATACACCCAAATTGCAGCACGGAGATTGCATTTTAAGATGTCTTAAACATGAAAATATGCCACAATATCATACATACAGAAACTACATCATATTTGCAAGGGCTGATAGGGAACAAATCCGCAAAGGATTGAAGTTCGCTCGATAGAAATCGACCACGAAAACATGTCTAATTTTCGGGGAGATTTTATTTCCTGACGTTACTTTGCATGCTATAATAGTAATAATTTAGTATTTTGTAGCTTAAACTAATGCCGAGGGCTGATAGGCGTAACTTTTTTTTATAGGTTGTCATGTTTAAGAGATAGAGAGGTAAGAAGCATTTGGCGTATAGACCCTTTTTATTTCGCGCGCTGTGTTCTCTCCCGTCGCGCATTTCGCGCGATTTGCTATATCTTCTATTTCCATCCGTGGGCGCGGCCAGTCGCGATCACTCCGTTGAGACGAGAGGACTATGCTCGACGAGCTCATGACGGTAAAATGAATTTAATTAACTCTTTGAAGGTCTGTTTCACATTTAAACCGAAGTTTTAAACCATTGGGTAATATGACTAATAAATAAAATTTCATTCAACAAGTTTTTCATTCATCATTAATGGAAAACATTATCTTATCAGATTTTATAGTGGAAACGAGGGACATACATGCAGTATAAGAAAAAATAGCCGATGAATTTTTTGGATCGCGTAGGTTTGTATACAAATAATAGGTATTTCGTATGTAAGTCGCAAGACTCAAATTTTCAATCGAAAACGAGGAAGCTCGACCATTCGCGTCTACTTCAAAAATAGGTAACAGATTTCCTTGTCTGAAAAATTGGCATGCTTGTAACCAAAAAATGTTTAGCATGTGGAATACAGGGTGGAAATTCTTTTTGGGTCAGTGAGGGCAGCTACGAGATCCAGACTAGCTACGCGAAAATGGTCTTGGAAGACCTTTCCTTTATTTTAACTTAATGAAGATTGGCGTTTAAAGATTTTGGAAAAAAACATACAGGGTGCGTGAAAATGGTCATTAGTGACAAACTTTTTTTTTTTATGCCAATCGATCCTGTTTCTGTTCAGGATCAAAAGCATGTATGAGACCAAAAAAAATTTTCGGCTAGAAAAGCCGCAAATCATGAATTAAATTTCCCATACAAATTGTATGAAAAATATTTTTGGTCACATACGAGTTTTTGATCCTGAACAGCAGAGTTGGGCATTTCGTAATCAATTCCCGATTACAATATCACTTGATTTTACTTTGTAATGTAGGTACTTATGGGTATCATATTACTTGTAATGTAATGTCGTGAAACGGAATATTACCATGACGTATGAAGGAGTGGTAATTTTTTTGGAATTTTCGTCATTATACTCGATTTCGACTAATTCACATACGTGGAATCCGAATTTAGGGTCCATTTGAAGATCCAAGATGACGACACAATTTTTTGCAATTTTCGTCATTTTTTATACTCGTTTTTGACTAATTCACGCACGTGGAATCCGAATATCTCATTTCCACTAGGTAGGTAGGTACACATACGTAGGAAATCTAGGATCTTGAATTGATCCTAAATTCGGGCACTTATGTAAATTAGTCTAAAAAACGACTACAATGACAAAAATTACAAAAGAAAGAAAAACACTGTACCGCCATCTTCGATCTTAGAATGGACCCGAAAATCGGTTTCCACGTATGCGAAGTAGTCAGAAACGAGTATAATGATTAAAATTGCAAAAAAAGTTGCCGCCATCTTGGATCTTAAAATGGACACGAAATTCGGATTCCACTTATGCGAATTAGTCGGAACCGAGTATAATGATGAAAATTGCTAAAAAAACGTTGCCGCCATCTTGGATCTTAGAATAGACCCGAAAATCGGGTTCCACGTATGCGAATTAGTCGGAAACGAGTACAATGATGAAAATTGAAAAAAAAGTTGCCGCCATCTTGGATCTTAAAATGGACACGAAATTCGGATTCCACTTATGCGAATTAGTTGGAACCGAGTATAATGATGAAAATTGCTAAAAAAACGTTGCCGCCATCTTGGATCTTAGAATGGACCCGAAAATCGAATACCACGGATGTGAATTAGTCAGAAACGAGTATAATGATGAAAATTGCTAAAAAAACGTTGCCGCCATCTTGGATCTTAGAATGGACCCGAAAATCGAATACCACGGATGTGAATTAGTCAGAAACGAGTATAATGATGAAAAATGTTCCGCCATCTTGGATCTTAAATATATACTCAGTCAAAGTCAAAGTCAAAAAATATTCTTTATTCAATTAGGCCCAGCAACGAGCGCTTTTGAATCGTTAAACTAAATAGCAAATGAGAGAAAAAAAAAAACTACCTCCGGTTCTAACCCTACACCACTGCCTGAGAAGAATCCGGCAAGAAACTCAGCGGGACTTTCTTTTTTCAAATAATAGTTTTATAACATCTTACGGCTAACATGCATTAATTAAAAGCGAAACATAAATTTGATTTAATATAAATACAGATGTAGTACATTAAATAGAGATGAAGTCTCTAATAGTCAGAACAATTATATAAATTTAATGAATTTTGAGAAATGTATAGATGTAAAGATATATGTAAAAGGGCATACAATTGTTTTTAGTTAAACGTTAAAATTAGCATTATTATACTGCTAGAGATGTAAAGGTCTCTAGTTGTCAGAGTAAAAAGAAAACAAACGGATACATTTCACTTAATGTTTCAGAGATGTATAAGGTCTCCATGCGTCATAATATTAAATAATCATAAATAAACAAACATGTAGCGAATTCAATTTCTCATATCAAGAACAGCAGGAAAATTGTTTGAATTTAAGCCATGAGTGAGCTTGATTAGACCGGTCTCCGCAAACAGCACCCGTTCACGAGTATGACGCATATCTCAGCCATCGCCTCCCTCAACCTTCTTTCGGGAAAGTGGCGACCCGATCAACGACGCCACCGTAAGCAGAGACCTTAAAGTGAGCATGACTGTGCAAGCTATCAGGCAGACAATATAATTTAAATACTATGAATGCTGACCATATTTAGTTTTATGAGAATTTATATTCGTACTTGCCCGTTACATATATGACAACTATCACAAGAAAATAAAAAATAGAAATAACTAGGACAGAAAATCTGAATACAAAATTAAAATTACTTAGGTGTAAAGGACTCTAAGTGTCGACATAATATACATTAAAATAGGAAAAATTAAAATAAAAAGATAATCTCGGAGATGTATAAAGTCTCCAAGTGTCAAGACTACATATTAGTAATACGAAAAAAAAACTAAGATAATGACTATCTTACGTCAGATCTATAATTAATGAAGACAAAATGAAACATTAGTATGATAGTAAACATTCACTTATGTATATGATTTACCGAACACGTTAAGGTACTGGCTTAAAAGCATCCTTATCATTTATGAAGTCGTTAACGGTATAATACGCCTTACTTATCAAGTAGCGCTTAACCTGAGACTTGAATTTATGCTGTGGCAAATTTGTTAAATCACTAGGAATTTTGTTATAAAAACGTGTACAGTTCCCAACGAAAGACGCACTAACCTTATGGAGACGGTGGGCCGACACAGCCAGCTTATGTTTATTCCTAGTGTTAAAGTTGTGAACATCACTATTCTTCTTGAATTCATGAATGTTTTTACGAACATACATAATATTGTCCAGGATGTATTGGGAGGCTACAGTAAGTATGTGTGCCTCTTTAAATTTCTCCCTAAGGGAGACCCGAGCACCTAGTTCATAAATGGAGCGCACAGCTCGCTTTTGTAGCACAAAGATGGTCTGAATATCTGCCGCTTTCCCCCACAACAAAATCCCGTATGACATGACACTGTGGAAGTAGCTGAAGTATACCAGCCTAGCCGTCTCGACGTTCGTCAGGTGCCTGATTCGCCTCACTGCATATGCGGCAGAGCTGAGTTTGCCGGCCAATGCTGCCACCTGTGCATGCCATTGTAGTTTAGAGTCTAACGTCACACCCAAAAAAACTGTCTGATCTTCAAATTCCAGTGATTCACCATTTACTTTGATCATACTGTTGCTTACCTGCTTAACATTGGGTAAGGTAAATTTAATGCACTTATTGAACATATTGCGAAATACAAATCAAATTATTTAGTAACTAAATATTTTGATTTGTACTTTCAATTTTTCTCCAGTAGTCACACTACTTAATACTATATAAATTATAAATATTAGATGTCATATACCAAAGAAAAACGACCGAGATCACCTATGTCCGAGGTGGGGATCGAACCCACGTACTCAGCTTTCGCGGCTGATGCCTGTACCCCTCGGCCACTCGGTCTTAGCAACCACCGGTCAAATTTCTCGGGTATATGCAATCCCTTACAAGGCTAGGCGCCTTTGACCATTCTCTGAGGGTAAGCAATACATGCCTGCCACCTCCTATTTAGAATACTTTACAGTTTTCTAGAATAGCTAGAGAGAACTGGTGCTGCCATCTATTGAACATATTGCGAAATACAAATCAAATTATTTAGTAACTAAATATTACAAGGGGATCGAACCCACGTACTCAGCTTTCGCGGCTGATGCCTGTACCCCTCGGCCACTCGGTCTTAGCAACCACCGGTCAAATTTCACCTCACCTCGGACATAGGTGATCTCGGTCGTTTTTCTTTGGTATATGACATCTAATATTTATAATTTATATAGTATTAAGTAGTGTGACTACTGGAGAAAAATTGAAAGTACAAATCAAAATATTTAGTTACTAAATAATTTGATTTGTATTTCGCAATATGTTCAATAGATGGCAGCACCAGTTCTCTCTAGCTATTCTAGAAAACTGTAAAGTATTCTAAATAGGAGGTGGCAGGCATGTATTGCTTACCCTCAGAGAATGGTCAAAGGCGCCTAGCCTTGTAAGGGATTGCATATACCCGAGAAATTTGACCGGTGGTTGCTAAGACCGAGTGGCCGAGGGGTACAGGCATCAGCCGCGAAAGCTGAGTACGTGGGTTCGATCCCCACCTCGGACATAGGTGATCTCGGTCGTTTTTCTTTGGTATATGACATCTAATATTTATAATTTATATAGTATTAAGTAGTGTGACTACTGGAGAAAAATTGAAAGTACAAATCAAAATATTTAGTTACTAAATAATTTGATTTGTATTTCGCAATATGTTCAATAGATGGCAGCACCAGTTCTCTCTAGCTATTCTAGAAAACTGTAAAGTATTCTAAATAGGAGGTGGCAGGCATGTATTGCTTACCCTCAGAGAATGGTCAAAGGCGCCTAGCCTTGTAAGGGATTGCATATACCCGAGAAATTTGACCGGTGGTTGCTAAGACCGAGTGGCCGAGGGGTACAGGCATCAGCCGCGAAAGCTGAGTACGTGGGTTCGATCCCCACCTCGGACATAGGTGATCTCGGTCGTTTTTCTTTGGTATATGACATCTAATATTTATAATTAATGCACTTAGTTTTCTTGGCGTTCAAAAGTAAGTTATTTACTGTAAACCAGTTTACAACAGTAGATAGCGCTTCATTAATGGTATCAAAGCTCTTTTCTTTTCTATCCACTTTAAATATGAGTGACGTGTCATCAGCAAATAATACATTTTCAGAATACGTTTTTAACTATCATGAAAGTGCTAGGATGTCAGATGTCAACTAGAATGACATAAATCAACTATTTTGCGTAGCTCCTCTGAATCTGGTAGTTGCCGTCACTGACTCAAAAATAATTTCCATCCGGTATACAATCTGTTACCGGCGTCCGGGCATTTATAAAAACCGGTAATATGAGTTACCTACCGTACTATAGTTTTAGTAAGTTCAATAATATAACCAAACATTTTCAGTGGCCTTTGCCCAATGATTTGATGTTTACAGTATGTGACGGGCGACCGGGCATTTATTAAAATGCGTAACATGGTTTGCCGGACTTAAAGCGTAGTAAGTGCAATAATATAACTAAGCATATTCAGTGGTCTGTGGCCAACGGTTGAAAATGTACAGTTTGATACCAATCAGTAGGCAGTGACGATGGTTGCGTTTTTATTGTTTGTCGTAGTTTCTGTCACTTTTTAATATGAACGAGTGTGACACATGCAACGATAAACAAGGGCATAAAGCACTGTTTTATGACACGGGCTCGACATTGAATCCTGAACGTAACGAAGTCCCAGTTTTACTCACGAGCGCAGCGAGGGAGTTATAGACTGAGTACTGAGTGCAGTGAGGGATTCAAGCGCCCAAGACAAAAACAGTTTTATTCCCGAGGTATATACTCTACTTTTTTCACCTTATTCGGGACATTAAAAAACAGGCTTAGTAATACTTAGTATAGATAATATTTATTGCAGCAAATTAATACACAAATAATTCCCTCGTCGGTATTTGAACTCTAAACACTATACGATACGTATACTTATGTATACTGAAATAAGATTGAAAATAAGTTGCATATCGAAAATAAGTTGCAAGAGAGAGATGGCCGAAATTTTCGTTTTTCGAAGTTCGCGATAAGCCTAGAGGATTAGCTAACTAAATACATATAATACTTAAATACAGCAACTAGTACCATAATGGAGGCTTTTATTGTCACTGAGTAAAGCCCGGGCCAGACGGTCACTGACAAGCCCCCGACCGCTCGACCTTGGACAGTGGTGGCCGTCCGAGTTGTCTGGCTACACGGTCGATGACCACGCTCCGACATCAGTGTGTTCGGAACTTGTGTTGTGTCTCTTAAAATTTCAGTAGCATTATTACTTTTGAGCACTGCCTATAAAAAAGAGAAAAACAGGAGGATATGGATGTAGCGATGGCTCAAGCAAAGACTGGTTTTAAGCCATTTAAATCTCGTCGATATGTTAGACTAAGACGATCCTCTTAATTTGTTTAGAAATAAATTCAAAGTATCGTATATCGGTGACGGTAAATCCCACAAACAGGGTAAGCTTTTATATAAATCTAATAATTCCACGATAAAATCGCGTTCGCATCTCTTTGCTTCCGTTACGATTTACGCTAATACTTTTAAGGTCAGAGCTCACAGACGTGCGCGCGCGGCGATGTCCCGAGCGCACTGGCTTCGCGTGGTCAGCGACAGGCGACATCGGTCAGGAGCGCGCGCTCGATGACCAAGGGCGTCAGAAGGTCAAACGGAATTTTGTCGGTGACAACCGGGTACATGGTCAGTCCTGACCGAGGTTCGGGGCTTGTCAGTGACCATCTGGCCGGGGGAAGGCGTGATAAATAAATACACAAATAATTCCCTCGCCGGTATTTGAACTCTAAACACTATACGATACGTATAATTATGTATACTGAAATACGATGAAAATAAGTTGCAAGAGAGAGATGGCCGAAATTTTCGTTTCTCGAAGTTCGCGACAAGCCTAGAGGATTAGCTAACTAAATACATAAAATACTTACACGCAGCAACTAGTACCATCATGGAGGCTTTTATTGTCACTGAGTAACGAGATGAAGATTTTAGAATTGTAACTAACGTGAGACTCTAACATATTTAAATATTTAGCAAACGGGTTACTCACACATGTCCGGCAATTATCGACGTAAATAAATTACGTGAATAACCCGTTTGCTAAATATTTAAATGATGATGATACCTAGATGAAGATTCTTGACAATGTCCTGAACACTATTTAATTAAAAAAATGTAACTAAAGAAATTGAACTCAAATAAAAGCCCGCTTGATGGTAACAGACTGTATGTATATCAGTTATCACTTGAAATGTAGTAATAAACCCAAACTGAGCGCGCCTCCATAGGTACAGTCGACAAAAAGTGTGGTCTACCAGTTTTAGACTTTATTATGATTAATTCATCATCATCATAATCATCATCATCATATCAGCCAAAAAACGTCTACTTCTGAACGTAAGCCTCCCCTAAAGATTGCCACAATGACCGGTCCTGCGCCACCCGCATCCAGCGGGGTGAGGCGGGCGGCGACGGGTGGTGACGTGGCAGCGGGGGAGGCGGGCGGCGGCGACGGGAGGCGGGTGGCGGTGGGTGGCGGCGGGGGGAGGCGGGCGGCGACGGTTGGCGGGCGGCAGCGGGGGGAGGCGGGTGGCGACGGGTGGCGACAGCGACGGTTGGTGACGGGTGACAGCGGGGGGAGGAGGGTGGCGACGGGTGGCGGCCGGCGACGGGTGGCGTTGAGTGGCGACGCGTGGCAGCGGGGGGAGGTGGGTGGCAACTGGTGGCGGCCACGCAACGCGCACGTGCACGCATCGGGTGTGACCCCGCCTTTATGATTGCACATAATTATAAATAGTACTAGACAATTCAATCTTTAAAAATATTGCCACGTTTCATGTAGTTGCTCCGGCATATACTATGCGAGTGTGCGAGCGGGAGGACAGTAGGCGCGCCGTCACGCACACAGAGAACAGGAGCGGGGCCCGTGGGTGAATTCACGTTTTTTCCTAGGTTGATGCCCAGTCTTAATTATACCAATCGTCAGTAAATGTGTTTCACGATATGTGTCAAAAACGTCAAATGCTATGGAAAGTCAGCCATATTTGTTTAAGTACATTATTTTTAATTCTACCGACGTTTGGTGTAGGTACTTAGGTATGCGAATTTACAACGTAATTCTGTGGCAGACATTAACGTTTATTTTCCCGCGAAAGTTATAGGACAAGGTTCCACTTATAAGACAAGCCGTTAATAATCGAGTTCTATACAAGCCTTGCTATATATAGAAAATCACCGCACACGGATAGAAATCAATGACCTACCATTAACAGTTACGTATATTCAGAGACCAATAATGTAAGTATCCGATCGTTTTATAACTTATGCATTAACCCCCTTATTCATAAACGTATCTTAACTTATCAAGCCACTAAGTATTGTTTGTCTCATTCGGTGTTATCAATGTCTATAAGAGTGAAAGGGACAAACAAAACTTAGCGGCTTGCTAAGTTAGGAGACATTTATGAATTAGGGGGTAAGTATATACAGGGCGGCCAAAAAAGAATAAATGCATTCCAGCTGTTAGTGGGGTTTTTGGGACGCAAAATAACGCTCCGCTCCATCTCTCATTATTTTCATTCTCTATTTTTCAGTTGAAAATAAAGAAGGGATATAAACAAACCTACACGGTGTTTCTATGCGATTTTGTTACGCGTTTCTTATGTTCATTACCATCATCACTTTATTTACCGTTTTATAAAAAGCAAACGAGACTATTATGCCAGAATAGCAGACAAACATGCGTCTGCTACAAGATAATAAAAAATGACTCCACTATTTATACGCAGTTCGTCAATAATTTAGGAATGGTAATGACTTGATTGTTGAGACTGAATAATCGCATAGAACTACTCTACAAACTTTATAATCACCCACTTTCAGTACACAATCATGTTTTTTTTTATCACCAACTTCAATGATTTAATTTTGATCCATATTTAATTGTGTCTTGATTGAAATTGGCGTTAGTCAATAGCAGATTTATATAGTTTTGTTAGGAGAGAGTCGAAGTTTTACATTATTCCCTCGTCTACTAAATATTAGTGTGATAACTGGCGATTCCGCTCTCGGAGCGGTTTGCCGTTAAGTGATGATTTGGCCAAAGATTGTTAAGTCAGAGGCGGCAGCAGAGATTGGATACAGGTACCTATTTTCTCTACACAAAAAAACGGTTCTTTTTTTTCGTTTATTTTCGTTCTTTGGTAATATATACATTTGTTGTTAATGGAGTAATTAAAACATACGATGTTGTTAATTTACATAAAATTATGATTACTACAAAAGAGCATAATTTTTTTAACATATTGGGCTATTTCGAGGTCTTCATAAAAAACTCTATTCGAGTTACTCCGTGAAGATTGCATTAGTAACAGTACCGAAAAATCGGGAGCATAATTTAATGACAAACTTACATATGGTAAATTAAGTAGGTACCCAGTTTTAACCTCGAGCCTACATTATGTCTACAAAATTTGGTAATTAAAATTTTAGGGGAAATTTCTCTAACTGACTTAAAGTTTTTAAAAAAATATTGAGGGTTATATACTTTGGGTATGAAACTTGTTCCTCTGCTTATGCCTTATCCACGAGGACTACTTACTCGTAAAAGAAAAATTAAACCATTTTCTACTACATCCTACTTTTAGGATACTGGGTTATTACTTTACTTATCTTAAAAAATGTGCTTTACAGTGTTAATGTGTATGCCCGCTAGTAATAATAGGAGTAGTAATGAGAATAATTTTTGATCAAGTTTAACCGGGAATGACCCTTGCAAGTTGCAAATCTGAAGGTGTCAGGAGCGGGGCTTGAATTGTTACACTTGATATTTGTTCTTCCGTCATGGTTGTTTTCTTTGTACCTATTGATAATATTACATTGTCGCTTAGTATTAACAGCACAAGTATTGATTGGGCTTACCAAGATACTAGGTAATTGTGTATACACTCCGTTTGAACTTAGAAAATCCTTCGGATCCAAGAAAGAGACGAAAGGGCCGGGCTAGAAAGCAGGACAGCAGTATTACCTTCTTGTGTTCCGAACGGTTTTCTAAGTTCAAACTGAGTGCAAGAATGTCCGATTACATTCATTTACTTATTTCACCGTGCCTCTCAGAGGCAGCCCCGTCACAGCCACTGACCCCAACTTTCTTCGGCACCCGCTCTTTGCCCGCCGCCTTTCTTTCCCTCAGTCACCCGCACGCCACCGCGAAGTGCACGCGCCATGCAGTGACAGTGACAGTTGACAGTTGACATTTGACAGTGACCATGAAGGCCTTAATTCTCGTGCTGGTTGTGCCAATTCTCGCACAGGAGGATTCCTTCGCGAGCTCCTTTCTGTCTGGTGAGTACTGAGTACTGAGTAGTGAGTACTTTCTTTTTGAGATAGGTCGCGTTTTTAAGCCGTGGGAAACGTTTACGCAGTTATGTGACCTACACATAGTTCAATCGCCAGATATATCGGAGCTTCCATGGTGGTCTAAAATATCTGAACGTGCACTTTAACGTGTTACAAGAGAGGCGTGGTCAGATATTTGTGAGCAGACTGGCCGATACGATATATCTGATGACTGATCGTTAACGTGCGGTTAGTCGAGAATATATGTGTTAGTTTTTAGTAAAACGTCCCACTTTGTCGCTAACTATTAAGACGAGATTTCCTTCTATCTTCATATGAATAAACTGACAAAGCGGCTTTATGGCAAACGACAAAGTGGGACGTTTCACTAAACTCACTCACATATATGTGAGTCTGTTTAGCAAAATGGCCCACTTTGGCGCTTAAGTTAAGGACGCTTAGAGAGATCATTCATATAAATATACACGCTAATTAGGTACCTATGTCTCTATGGTTAATAATAAAGCACACGTTTTTTACGAAAAGACGCGCATATGAGTTAGTAGCTGTTACTATGCGGCCAGAGACAGACAATATATTTATTTAAACTAGCACAAAAGTAAAACTTAACGTAGGTACAAAAACTGAACGTAAAGCCATAAGGCAATATCTACCAGACAACCTTAATACAAAGCAGAGAAGCGGAGATTTATAGATAGTTCTAGACACCATTTTATAATAGGTATTTAGGGGCATTGACATATATATTTATGTGTTAGTTCTTCACCTAAGGGATGCGCCCGAATTATTCAAAAACAAAATAATACATAATTAGGTATAGTAATTCGAAATCACGAATAACTGGCAAATGTTAATAATGTCAAAGGCAAAATAAGTTGTAGATGCCTAAATAAAAATGCTCAAAAATAATATGTCAAAAATAAATATAAGAACATCGAAACATATTTAGGTATTAGAGGATTCATTCGATAATATTTTTGCACTGTACATACCTTGGCCGTGTGGTGACGGCAGTAAGAATACATTTGTCACCACCCCAACTCCTCCTGCGGGTGTCGTAAAAGTTGACTAAGGGATTGAAGTGTCACTGACCATTATTTTGATAAAAGAATAATGATGCGCAGCAGCGTCATCAATTCATCATAGTGGAAATCAATCCGCTTGCCCAGCGTGGCGATTATGAGCATTTACCTCCTAATGCGTCTATAGATACGCATAGTTAAAAAAGTGACTGCCTTGACATCTTAAAACGATTTCATTAGGTAAGACTAATGATTTTGAGTGTCCGAAACAAAACTCCGCCTGATCTGACACCTATAGATAAATTATAAATATTATGTCTCTAGAATAGAACTGACTCAAAATGTCTTGAGAGAAGATTTCTCACTCTTGACACGTTTTCTTTTACACTCTGTGCCTTACCGCTCGGAATCATGTGCCAGCATAATCGCATTATTTATCTACCATTACCATTAGTGTGGATGTTTCTAGACTTCGGCTGTTATAGAATTTTTAGGCTGACCTAAAGATATAAAAAAAAATATTCGTATTTATATTTGATTCCTAAAATTAATTAATAACATGTCAACGTTTACACATCATGTCATTTGAAATCACTACATAGTATAAAACAAAGTCGCTTTCTCCGCCCCATAAGATTTAAGCGTACAGTCAGTTACAAAGTCATGTATCCACTTTTCCACCTTACTGAGGTGAAAAAGCGGATACATGACTTTGTATCTGACCGTACGCTTAAATCTTTAAATTAACGCAACGGATTTGGATGCGGTCGCTAATTTCAAGATATAATTAAACGGGTAAAACTTTAGTGCGCGACGTACGGTGAACCACCGAGAGTTGTAAGCGTCCATAGGCTACGGTATCTGCTTATTGCTTGCCAACAGAAGAGCCGTAGGTATAACTGTTTGACCACCGCGTAGTAATAAAACGTTAAAATCGGATGGTTTTAGTTACTAGAGGCTCGATCAGTGCTTGATAATCGAACCTATTAGGCTCTCAGAAACATAATTATCGCGCAGTGCATATACGTGAGCTTAATTTAATTGTGTTTCAAAGTGATTATTGTTTCGTTAATCGTGCATTTGTTTGCGATCGTCATGACATGAAATCAATTGGATTTATGTTTTGAATACACGCAATTTAAACTATACAAATCTGTGTCTATTCTCAACAATGTGATACTGACAACGACTGGTTCCGCGCCGACAGCCGCGCATCGAGCATCGAGCACCAGCCTCTCTCTCTCCATCTATCTTCCTTTTCAGATCTCTCTCAGATCGAACTTTGCCTTGCCCTACCGCATCATCATTACCAGAATAATTTTTTATCTCGCCATGCCCATGGCAAATATTCCTTCAACAGCCTCTCAACACCGTCCCCAAATGACGGTGCAACGACTGTCCCACCTTCGTGGGATGTCCGACCACAGCTGCAGTAGCGGAAACGCGGGAGCAGCCACACATACTCCAGGAGGAGTATTCGTTTGTATATTCAGTTCAACGACTGAATACTCTGGATAGTGGGCAACGCAAGCTTGAATTGAGCTTGTCGTGGGATTCCTTATCTTTATGGATGTCCACTGAAAAGACGGCTTTATAAATAAATAACACTAATTGCGAGTCGCTTGGCAAGACCGCGGGCTTAGAGCTTGATAATGGAGACCTAGGCTCTCCGAAACATATCGCAAGTAGTGACTAATTACATGTGAGTTTAACCGTTTACATAATTATATTTATAATTAACACGTTCATTGCGGCAGTCCATTTCGTGTACTTTACATTGGAGCTGTATCAGGTACATTAGACCTGTTTCTGAACTTTTCGTTGTAGCGTCATAGGGTCGTATGGATCTGTTCGAGGTGCATGTCTTTAAGTGTAATTTACTGGCTAGTAGTAATGATTCCTTTCTTTTTGTTTGTTCTAATACACTTTCGATGAGCACATCAACATATAACTTCAGCCGTTTCTAAATCTAAGAATTAGAAGATCATTAAATCTGAAAAATAATTTGTCAGATCCATTCGATCCTATATCCGCACTGAATGATTAACTTATCGATAAAAGTTTAGGGCTGTGAAAGTAAAATATCGATAAACTTTAGACGTGTGTTATTCGAAGTAAAACAAACTAGAAAAATCAACGATATTAATCAAAACGTGAAAAAAATAATATACAAACAATATTTTGCAATTTATATTGCTGTGCTCTGGTGGGATGGACACATTTTCTTGAATCAGATGCATTTTGAAAAATGGCTAGTGTGTGACCGGTGGTCGGACTTGTAGGTATATATGTTATTATTTGTACTCACTTTACTAAGCAGTCGATAAACTGGTGTCAAAGGCGCAGGTCTACCTGGTGGTCTGGTATCAACATCTGCATCATTTGGACATTAAAAGCATTCGTATGGACTGCTTCATGATAAGACCTAAATACAGCTAACCCACGGAACAACTGTTCAATAATGTTATTGCACTCGAGATTGCACGTTTTTTTCGCGTAGTACCCACAAATGTCGACTATTGTTTTCACTGACTGCACTTGAGGGCGGCACTAGACAAACTAATCATAATCCTGGTGCGTTTAGCGGGTCATCGGGTATCAGGTCGAAAGGACCTGATATCCGCACTACGTGCAAAAAATTTCTTTTCTGTCGGTATCAGGTACAATCGACCTGATATTCTTTTATTATACCGATGGAATATATTCGAAGAGACAATTCCAAAAATATATTTGTCTCATTTCTACTCCTTTGCAAATAGAAGATACATGTCCCGCACCAGCGGTAGGAACACTATTTTTAGTGCCGCTCCGCGGGATAGTTTATCATCGGATCTTTTAGACCTGATACCGCAATGAACGTGTTAAGTATGCCACACGGAAGTTTAAATCAATGAACTATTTATAAATTTAGTGTAGGTTCTATAATACAATGGCTTCACTTATTTTTAAGATTCTAATGATTCTATTCTGTTTTGTGTAGATACTTATTTATCGTATTTGGGCATTTTTCATCTGGTCATCTTGTTTTTGAAAGTGGCTGAATGATTTGAGGTTAGTTTTGGTTGTCTTACAGAAAAACGGGTGCTGTATCTGATGACCAAAATGGTACCAAAAGATGCTGCCCTTCCAAAAAACGTGACCAGATGAATGAGATGTCCGTTTACGCTCTGAGAAATACCCAATTAATAAAAATGTATAGTTTGATAAAGTTGAGAAATCACAGAGTGCATGGCGATAAATTCAAACACGATAAGAAAGTGTTTTAAATGGACACGAGGCTAATTACACATTCGCACATGTATCGTGCCAAGTTTTGCTGTCCATACTAGGATATTTTAATTTTCGACATACTCGCACGTAAAGTATTAATTACCGCATTGAGACGGAAGCGTATTATCATGTGTGATATTAAACCAATTTACCTACACAAATCTACAAGATACCTAGAATGTCCCGTTTTATATCATGCTACTTAAATGACCACCTTAAAATCATCTGAAGCTAAAACTTTAAGTACCGTAAAACTACCCAACTATAGTCCAATAGCTCCCAACTATGGTCCAAAACTAAGTCAAATATCTTCGATTTGGTGTAATTATTATATTATTGACGCAGTTGTTACACAAAGTCTCCTCTTTAATGATAAAAAATCTAAGACAAAACCAAAATAAAAGATTTCCATTAATGCTTAGTTAGGAGTTGAACTTGTGGACCATAGTTGTAGTACCTACTGGACTATAGTTTTATGGTTTTACGGTACATAGACAATTACCATGCATCTGTATCCAGCGTCTCCCGGCTATCTTCATAAGACTGTTTATCTCGTGTGTGGACGTCCTAACACTGTCTTTACCAAACCGTGGTCTCCACTCGAGCACTTTTCGACCCCATCGGCCATCTGCTCCGTGTGGGTGCGTATCATAATGAATACGCACTTTTAGTATAATTAGAGTTTACAAACGTTCATAACGTATACTAACGTTAGGTATAATGTATTAAACATCTATTTCCAAATAGTATAATACAAAAATAATATAACGTTAATAATATATACCGTTGTTTAGTCTAACGTACATATTAACGAATTCCGTTTCATATATCAATATAAAGGTATAAAAGTTAAAACATATACTAACATCTGATATAACGATATAAATATAACTGCCAGAAAAGTAAGAAAGTTAGGTTAAGTTCTACAAAAAGGTATACGTTATATTACTTACCCTTTTCAATCCGTTCTAGCCTCGAAACCTAAGCAATCCAAGTAATAAATCAGGGTAAAACCGACTTGGATTGGTTAGGTTTCGAGCGTAGTTTCCCGGATAAATAAAAGACCTACTTACTTTTAATTCATTGTTTACGCATCGTCATCCTTGCGAAACCAAAAAAAGGGGAGACGGGGGGGGCGTAGCCCCCCACAAGGGGGCTCGGGGGGCGGAGCCTCCCGCATTAAAAAATAACTTTGTACATCCCCTACTCTAACCTGGATAGGTTCGTTAGGTACCTTTTATCCCTTAGAGCAGAAATAGAAGCCCCGCGCAGCGGGGCTTCGTCGACCGGTTCCCAGGTCTAAATCGCTTCCTATACGGATACGGCTTAATAAACGGATAAATAGTAAATCAATTCAAATGAAATATAATGATAATTCTATAGTTTAATTATAAAAAAATTGTAGGGGCTTATATTTTGAGTAAGATAGTTGTTTTGTATATTAGATTATTTCAATGTTATACCAATTAATCGTTATCGTAAACGATATTATATGTTACGTTCATTATACATTTTACAATTATTCATTTAATAATTATACCTTTTATACGTTATATTTATTACACGTTAGGCATTATACATTTATACAAACTGAATTTATACATTATGATTTATATAGCATAAGTTCGTATACGTTATATTACTTACCCGCTCCGTGTACAATGTGGCCTGCCCACTGCACATTCAGTTTGCTAATCCGGAGGACTATGTCGGTGACTTTGGTTGCGCCTTGTTCGTCCACGGATTGGTACCTAATAGGAGAATCCTATTTCCAGAAGTGGGCTGTAATAGACTGATGATGATATGTGATATGATTAGGCTATAGTTTACCATCAATTGATATGGATGCCATAGAAATACCTAACTTCGGTACAGATACACTTGTACGAAACGGTGAGCAACGGTTCTCGATTCTAGACTAATGTAAACAGTAGGTACGGTCGGCTCTAATAATATGCATACGATTTTGATCCTTATGCCTTTGACATACGATCCGAAATGTAAACATATTATTAGACGTGACTGTACATACCTACTGGCACTGACTGACGGAGTTACAGGCTAACAGTATACGACGTTATATGCTTGTAATAAGGTTTATGTTGTGTCAACTGTATCGAAGGATAGGTTGAAACGTTTACCACGGTGATAATTATGGCGGAAAAGTTCGGTGTTTGTCATATTTCCCGTTTGTCCTCGCCTCACCTGTATTAAACTGTATATACAAATACAAATAATTTATTCGTGGCAAATATAACAGGCATGACAGGACAAAACAAAACAGACAATATTGTATACAGGTGCTCGTGAGCAGTCCGAAAGATTTTAATGCTGGATTCCTGACCATATTTAGAATCTTTAATGTTAAATAAAATTTCCTGGATTCGGCTTGGTTTCAGAGATAATCAACCTTTTTTCGAAATAAGTTTTTCGACGTAACTCGTCATTTAACTTATTTTTGATTACAATGCTACCACAATGTGTTCTAATATTTCCACACCTTTTGCCTGACAATCAAAAAATACGAATAGACTTGACGAAATAACCTGTACCTAAAAAAAAACTATTGAAATAAATAATTATAAAACATACTGGAAATGTTAAAAAGTATTCAAAAAGCACAAAATAAAAGAAAATATTTTTTTTCGTGGAATTGACGTTAGGTAGGTGTCATAATATTTTTTGTTTATTTTGATGTCTAGAATGCATAGTTAAAATCTTTCGGAATGCTCGCGAGCACCCTGTATTGTGTAGATTAATTATTTCTACGTGGGTGTCTTAAAATTAGATTAAATAAGGATTTAAGTGCTTATAGAAGATTGATGATGGGCAGCAGCGTCATAGTGGATAGTAACTGCAACCGCCAATCCGCTTGCACAGCGCCGATTATGGATTTACTTCCCAATGCGTCCATGGATACGCGTAGTTGGGTCAAAATTATTTTCGTTGTCTTATTTTCCAGTTCCAGTTCCTAAAAAACGTGACACAGTTGTGATTTTTGTATTTGAGATGATGTTTTGTTTCTAATTTTTGGTGTATGGGTCTAGTGTGAAAAAGAAATACAAGTGCACCGGTTTCTTTTAATATACTGAAATTGTTTTTTGTTTTGAAATAATTCGGCGCGCAATGTAGAGCAATACCTACACTCAAGTTAAACGTGCGTTGACAGCTAATTTCAAAAGCAGATGACATAACTGCCATATCAATATTAACAAATGTTTATTGCTGCTCCGAAAATCATAAAAAAATCTGAGGGGTTATATAAGTGTAACTTAAAAACCTCGTAATCTATGATGACATTAATGAATCCCTGGTTTAATTTATCGTCCGTAGATTTACACACGTTATAGTTTGTATGACTACCTTTCGTAACGGGTCACTCACGCTCCTGCGCGCTGCGGCTTCATGCCCTTATAATGTGTTTATTTTCTTTTATTTAAATTTATTTCGATTCAACCCTTAACAATCTATGATACGACGCATCAAGTAAACATTCTGACGTCAGCCAGCGATGGCATCTCGCCATGGGCCGCTGTTACGCATCAGAACAGCGTAACGGATCGCACCGTTACCCGCGCCATATTGTGCCCATTTGAATTCCACTCGCCGCTACCTGGCGATATGAGCTCGTGCCCTATTTCGTTTAAGGGCAGGTTAGATGGCCGTGTGGTGACGGCAACAAGAAACCATTTGTCACCACCCCTCTTCCCGCGGGTGTCGTAAGAGTCGACTAAGGGATGGAAGTGTCACTAAACATTCTTTGATTTGATTGATGATGGGCAGCTGCGTCATCAGAGTGGCGATTATGGGCATTTTCCTCTGTGTCTATAGTGGCCTGCGTCCAGTGGTATGAAATAGGTTGACGACGTGTAGATGGTTAGACATCTAGTGTTCGCAATTAATACAAACAATCACCAGAAAATTATTCGTAATGCTATGTTTTAGAGGACGTAGTACCTAAGCATGGGCTGGTAGATATTTTCGGATCTGAGGATTTACATAATAGGTACATAATACATGACAGAGATCATTCTAATAATAATATAATATACCGATCGGATATTCTTACTCATATCGACCTAGAACCACAGTAAACTCAATTAAGGCATGCGATATGCGTACTAAGCGACGATATTTTAAGCAAATTATTCCGTAGCAATGTTTTGAATTGAAGCGCTTATTGTTATTTTATTACGGTGGAATAGTGGCATAAACTATAAAAGAGGTTTTCGTTTTAAAAATAAAATAAAAACGAAAGAATTACTTATACAGTTAATCAGTTTAGAAAATCAGTTTAGTTAAGACAAGAAAATGTTTTGACTGAATGTTACGACTATCGCGTTAGTAGAGCTATCACGCCAATTGAATGCCGAAATGAAACCGAAACCGTGAAAAGTGGCCAAAAGGCCGGTGTCAGTAGGTTGATAGCCGGCCTACATACACACACAGGCTTCATATAGACACACATACACAAATTACACACATACACGTGCACCACAGTAGTTACTCTACATGGGTGTCGGTTTCGACCACGGTTTAGAACTATACAGTGTTCGTGTTTATTTGCGTTAAATTGGAGAGGTTATTTGGGACATTAATAGGAGAGGCATACGTCCAGCAGTGGATACTGAGATGGGCTGATGATGTGTTGTGATGTGAATCAAGGTTTATCCTACAAGAGCAATTCTCAAAAAGTTTGTACATTTGGATCACGTGTTTGATATTGATAAAAATTGGTAGGCTGGTTTTGCGTTACCAAAAATGTTTAGGAATCCGGTAACAAGAAGAGAAACATCCATACAAACTGTAAGCAAATATTATAATAGGGCAATACTTTATTACTTTACGATACTAGCAACCCAGCTGTTCCCGCCTTCACATAGGCTAAGCACTGGCTGATTTATACTTTTAAAAAAGTTAGCAAAAAAACAATAGAAAAGCGGCGCGCGATTCGTACACTTATTGTAAAACGGGAAATTTAATTATAAATACTTTTGAGTATAATCATGTTATTTTCAGCTTTATGTGCGATTTATATAAACGTTAGATGGAATATAAATAATGGTAAAACTGAGGCCGTCGGCTAAAACCAGACTTGAGTACTAATTTATTATGTAACGTTAAAGGTAAGGGTAAACAATTGTGATGGCTGTTAAGCATATGTTTTTGGATGAATATTTGTCCAAATACATGTATGTAAACAAACGCTTGTTGGACTATTCCTTTTAAAACTTTCTGGGACATTTTGTGAAATATGATAGGTCTTGCTTAGCATCATGTACCTACCTACTCTACCAGCCCAACAATTTTTATCAATATCGGAGAACTTTTTGAGAAACGCTCACAAGTTAGTAAGATTATCGTGTAATGAGTAGAGAAGTGAAGCCGCCACGCTGCCCGCGCCGGAACCGGCGACGTCGGACTTTCTCCGCCATTGACTGCGATATTGAATCATTGATGACCTTTACACAACTCGCCATTTTCGTGGGAACTCGCTGTTTATCTCCTTACACTAGAAACAAATTTCATTCGCAGACCACGAACCCTGTAAAGTGTTCGAAACGTCGGAATGAAGTTAATATTCGCGAGTTTATCCGTTTTCATAATTTTATTTCATGTGTAATCCTCGCGGTAACCGAAGAAAATATTATCAAATTTCATTATTTAAAACTTTACACACATTATTTTACCGTCAATTCCCTCTTCGACGAACGAACGAAATACGATATAGACCGCCGTTAATAAGTTATCCCTTCATGTTAGAGCGCATGCATAAATCATGAGAGGTTTTTTCAGCTACTTTTTGATTTCAGAAAAAAACTTTCTTTTGGCATCCTTATTATTTAAAAAAATATCCCCACTTTACGTGTAGGGGAGGTACGCGATTTTTTTTCTTTCTTTGTATGGTATTCTACTATTTTGATGACGGCATGATTGTAATGTATACTTGTACCAAATTGCATCTAGTACTAACGACCAAAGAGCTATTGCGGATAGACGGACAGCCGGACATGGCGAAACTACAGTTTACTACGGAACCCTAAAAAAGGACAGTCGAAATGAAAAACCTTTTGAAATTTCGAAGCCGGTTAAGAGGTTTTCGATAAGTCTGGATGATCTTTTTACGCCCGTCACGTCACTTTCTCCGCCATTGGTCACGGTATTGAATCATCTGATGAATGACCTTTACCTGACTGTGGGGGGTTTGTGGTTTTCCTTACGATAAGACGCTAACCTACTTTGAAAATTATCGATAAGTTTTTTGTTGCCACGATTTCTCGTCCATTGATTCGGAAAATATTCCTCGTAACGAATAAGGTTATTGATTGAAGGGGCGAGACACAATGATGATAGATTAAAATAAAAGAGAACTATATCTACATAATATTATTTCCCGAATCGCTACCAATCGGTATAATGTGCCCATCGCCATTTTGTAGGTATGTATGGGAATGTTTATTCGCTGAGCGAAGTGACCAGGGGGTTACCATGATGTACTAATGCGGTTGAGTTTAGATCCTGTGAAAGGAACAAGGTTTTAAGTCGTATATCACTGTCCCTTTTCCTGCTTGTTAGTTTTTGATAGTTATTTTATGGGATGACAGATTAGGTCCTAAAGCTCGTGTCGTGTTAGCCCTCAGCCTCCTGACTGATTGGTCCAGCAATAATAAGCTATGCTATTCTCTTATTCACACATTCAACGCTGCGTTCGTCAACGAGCTCGACGTCGAGACAGCCTTGTCTAAAATCGTAGCTGTTTTATTTGACATTAGGAATCGAGGTTGTAGGCGAGTTCGTCGCTGTTTTTCTTTAGAGAATACGAAGTTAGTACATTAAACGTCAAACTCTCGACGCAGTGTAGTTCCAGCTGACGCCGCATTCGTCGCCGAGCACTAGTGTCGTTTAAAGTACATTAGTGAATACCATTTTTAGGCTCGACGCTGCTGCAGCGCTGACAGCAAGGCGGTTTCCTTAGTGAATAATACTGCAGCTCTAAGACAATGTTGGACAGTGTCCACCAGATAGCAGTGACATGTCACTAGCAGTCCATCGCCGCAGGCGCACCGATGTGAAAGTTACAACATTATGCAATTCACGCTAACTTCTCCTATTACTTGCTTTAGTAATGGTCTGGAAATGATTTGCATAAATTGCGCATTTATTACCTAGTAAAGGTGACTGAATTTACACTTGCAAGTTATCGCTACAAGTTTTGAGATCCTACGGGTTTTTCATCATTAGTATCGTTACTGCGATCGTCAATGATCCGCTTGCCGAGCGTGGTGATTATGGGCATTTACCTCCTAATAGTGCATTTAAACCAAACGAGCATTCGCTCATTCTATCCCCCACTCTACGAAATTCGTTCGTCACACGAAACGTGATTCGTCAAATTCGTTGATTACGTAGAGTGGGGGATAGAATGAGCCAATGCTCGTTTGGTCTAAATGCACCTTTAAGAAGTAAATGCCCATATTCACCACGCTAGGCAAGCGGATAATTGACGATCGCAGTAATGATGAGTTGAGATCGAGAATAGTATGTATGCATCAGCCTATGATAATCCACTGCAGGACGTAGGCCTCTCCTAACGCATTCGGAGGTAAATGCCAGTTTTATAATAATCGCCACGCTGGGCAAGCGGATTGGCGATCACAATAGTGTGTCTACTATGATGACGCTGCTGCCCATAATCAATCTTTTATCAAATAATGGTCAGTGACACTTCAATCCCTTACTCGACTCTTACGACACCCGCAGGAGGAGTCAGAATAGAATAGTATATCACTAAAGAATTCGGTTCGTAGGTCTGAGACATTTCGTCCATTAAATACAAAAGCGACACAAGTCAAAAAATTACTTTTTACAGGGGAGCTGTTTAAAGATTTTGTATTCGTTTTTTGTTCACAAATTTTTTTTACAGCTTTAATATTATATATGTTATATATCAATTTGTAGGTATTTTAACCGTCTTTTGATGTGTTTGGTTATTAGAAAGTAATATGTGCTGTGCAAGCTTTTATGAGCGTATACGTCCGTTTTGCATAAAAAAATAACATTAACTCTGAATTTTTTTTTTCCTCAAAGGCCACAAATACAAAAAAATAAGCAGTTATTTCATTTAAATCATACATAAAATCATGTCTTAAGCATTGAAATACTGTTTTTTTAACAAAACTGAACCAGACAAAACTTTTTCTTACTGTTTCTTTACTTACATATTGTCAGAACATGTTTATAGGTACCGCAAAACCGGGGTTACTTTGATTAATTTTAACTTTGGTTACATATTTTGATAAATTTAACGGACGTACTAGTTTAAAATTCAGAAATAATTATCGGTTTTCTTCAAGAATCAACCTGCTATATAAAAAAATGTGGTACCTTTAGTTAATAAATATAAAATAAATACAACGCGATCAAAGTTATATTGTTGAGAATGGAATTAATACTTTGATACCACTTATTTTTACTCATCATCACATCATCATCATCACATCAGCCGAAAGACGTCCACTGCTGAACATAGGCCTCCCCCAAAGATTGCCACAATGACCGGTCCTGCGCCACCCGCATCCAGTGGACTCCTGCGACCTTCACCAGGTCATCGGTCCACCTTGTGGGGGGCCTACCCACGCTACGTCTTCCGGTACGTGGCCGCCACTCAAGAACCTTCCCGCCCCAACGGCCATCGGTTCTACGCGCAATGTGCCCCGCCCACTGCCACTTGAGTTTAGCGATTCGGAGAGCTATTTCGGTTACTTTGGTTCTGCTGCGGATGGTCTCATTTTTAATCCGATCACGCAGAGAGACTCCTAGCATAGCCCTCTCCATTGCCCTTTGGGTGACTTTGAGCCTTCTTATGAGGCCCATTGTAAGCGGCCACGTTTCAGTACCGTATGTCATCACTGGCAACACACACTGATTAAAGACTTTCGTCTTCAAACACTGCGGAATATTGGACGAAAATATGTGTCGTAGCTTCCCGAACGCTGCCCAACCGAGTCGGATTCGACGATTGACCTCTTTCTCGAAGTTGGACCTACCTAACTGGATAGTTTGTCCTAGGTATATATATTCGTCTACAACTTCGAGTGTAAAGTCTCCGATTATTACGGGAGTTGGTGCTACATGGGAATTTGACATGATTTTCGTCTTATCCATGTTCATCCTAAGACCAACTCGCTCGGAGGCTTTACTGAGGTCAACGAGCATAGTACTCAAGTCCTCCAAGGTCTCAGCCAAGACTACTATATCGTCAGCGAATCGAAGGTGAGTGAGGTACTCGCCGTTTATGTTGATGCCCAGCCTTCTCCAGTCCAGAGTCTTAAAGACATCCTCCAGTGCAGCGGTAAACAGCTTAGGCGAGATGACATCTCCTTGCCTAACTCCCCGCTGCAGCAGAATAGGCTTCGAGCTCTGGTCTTGGAGTCGGACTGACATTGTGGCGCTCTCGTACAAACACTTCAACACCTCGATATAGCGGTAGTCGACTTGGCACCGTTGGAGAGACTGTAGTACCGCCCATGTTTCGATCGAATCGAAGGCTTTCTCGTAGTCCACAAACGCTAAACAGAGAGGCAGGTTATATTCTTCGGTCTTCTGTATAACCTGGCGAAGCGTATGGATGTGGTCTACGGTACTAAAGCCTCTTCGGAAACCGGCTTGTTCGGGAGGCTGGAAGTCATCAAGCCTGCGTGCAAGACGATTCGTAATGACTCTTGAAAACAGCTTATAGACATGGCTCAGAAGTGAGATGGGTCGGTAGTTCTTCAATAAAGCGTTGTCACCTTTTTTGAAGAACAGTACCACCACACCTCTGTTCCATGCCTTTGGCGTTCTCCCTTCCAGTAAGACGGAATTGAACAACTTCTGAAGGGCCGTAAGGATCGGTTTACCACCCGCCTTCAGAAGCTCAGCTGTAATTCCGTCCTCCCCAGGCGCCTTGTTATTTTTGAGCTGTTCAAGAGCCATTCTAATCTCGCACAGGCTGATGTCCGGGATGTCTTCTGTATAGTGTCGGGTCAGTCTAGCTCTGAGGTCTTCCGCTAGATCAACTTCGGGTCTGCTAGTTGACGTGTACAGCTGTCCATAAAAACCCTCTATCTCACTCAGCAGCTCAGATCTGGATGTGACGATTCTACCATCCTCAGTCTTTAATTTGGCGAGCTGGCTTTGCCCAACAGACAGATCCCTTGCAAAAACTTTAGAGCCCTTGTTCCGCTCGATGGCTTCTTCTATGCACTTGGTACGGAATTGGCGCATATCGCGTTTGAGGGACTTAGAGATCTGTCTGTTGAGCTGCCGGTATAAAATCGCATCAACTGAGGATTGTAGAACCAGTTCACTCCTTTTTTCCATTAGTTTCTGAGTGGAGTCTGAGAGCTTTCTGGTCTTATTTGTCCGTTGGGCCTTAAAAAACTTAGACACAGCGCTATGGACAGCTTCCACAAACCCGTCGTTGAATACGTCCACATCATCGCCTAGGCAATCGAAACGGTTTTGGAGTTCCAGCTGAAAGCTCTCGGGGTTTTGGAGATGGAGTGCAGGACGGAGCGTAGACTTCATCAGTCGCGAGCGTTCTAGCTTAGGACATATATTCAACGTGCCTCTTACCAGGCGGTGATCGCTTCCGGTTTTAACCGTACTGATCACAGAAACATCGTTGAATATATGTCTCTTCGTCGACATGATGAAGTCGATCTCGTTTTTAGTTACACCGTCGGGACTCATCCAAGTCCATTTTCTGTGCTCGCGTTTCTTAAAGAAGGAGTTCATCATGTAGAGTCCCTCCTTCTCCAAGAAACCAGCCAGCAGATGGCCCCGGTGGTTCCGACGTCCAACCCCAAATTGCCCCACCCTCAGCTCGTCACCATCTCTCTTGCCCAGTTTCGCGTTGAAGTCCCCCATAACAACGGTGAAGTAGGTTCTGGAGCTATGCATGGCTTTTGAGATATCATCATACATAGCCTCCACCTCGTCGTCGGAGTGTGTCGAAGTCGGCGCGTACACCTGTATGACCTTCAGCGAGTATCTCTCAGATACTCTGAGTATAAGGTACGCCACCCTAGCCGACACACTCTCGATCTTCACCACGTTGTTTACGAGGGACTTGTGGACGATGAACCCGACACCTCCCTGGGACTGTTGGTCGCCCTCCCGGAAATAGAGCAAGTTGCCGGACTTTAGGATTATCGTATCCTCGCCCTCTCTTCGGACTTCTGACAATCCCACAATGTCCCAACGCAACTTGCTCAATCCTTCCTCCAGTTCCACTAACTTTTCGTCGGTCCGCAGTGTACGTGTGTTGTACGTTGCCAGGGCCAGAGGTCGTCGGTGGTGGTAGCCGGATCTTTGCCGGAGATTCTTAGCACCCCTGACCCCGCTAGCACCCTGGCCGCTACCATAACCAGGGCACCGGGGGTCGCCGGAACCTCGGGGCCGCGGCCTTGTTTGTATCATCATGGGGGGTAATTGCCATAATCGCCACGCTTGGCATGCGGGTTGGCGATCGCAGTGTCTCCACCGCACTTTAGGGATGCTGCTGCCCATCCCCCGGTGGTCTTGGTCGTAGTTTTCAGACATACCCGGGTCAAGTGTATGATCAGTAACACTTCAGTCCCTTAGTCGACTCCTACGACACCCACGGGAAGAGTTGGGGTGGTGACAAATGTATTCTTACTGCCGTCACCACACGTTATTTTTACTATAAACTGGAAATAGTCCACCTAAAAGCACGTAAATAATAAAAATCGGTTAATTACATCTTTAGTTATTTGTTTTTTCTACGTGTATTGTATTTATGTGGTGGTTACTATGATCCCATACTAAATGATCCAAATTGATATGTTTTGACGGTTTACTAGTTTTTTCATTAGAATTGATGCAAGAACTTATTTTTTGCCGATACAAAAGTATATCTTTCAATATTTAATGGTAGAGATAATAAGTCTTTCCTAAAAATCTACTTATGATTAGTAATAATATAACAATTGTTTTTTCTAGACGACATGACAGTTTAGCGCTAGTACTTGGGTACTACCTATGTAGTGAAGCAATGCCTGTCGAGTCAAGTCAACATCTTTTTTCGATTTTTGAAAGATTTACATGAAACACACTAAAGTAACGTCACGTTTGTATACTACACTTATACATATAAATAAAAGTTCTGTACAATAATAACTGCAGTCTATATTTTAGTAATAATTTATTCGTGTATGATGCCGTGCTTAATGTCTAATAATTTATTTTAAATACAGTCATCATCCCTATGTTGGCATTCCCAAAATGAAAAAATAAATACTACTAATATAAGTTTTTAGATTCGTTAAAACATACACCGTGGTTAGATCTGTTTGTTTTACTTGTATTGTATACAAATAATATAATAGGAAAGTATGACAAATACTTAATAATCCGAGGTTTATGCCATTATTGTTTCTTCTTAGTCGCAATTATAGGTACACAAAATTCACAGTCATCTTCCACACAATCTCTATTTAATATACTTTTAAGTAAAACGAACACAATACAAAGTACCACGTTTTACAATTACTTTTTTTATAAGATGTATTGTATTTTTTAAGATTTCATGCAAAAAATACTCAATTATTCAATCAGGTACATTTATGGATTTTAATATTATACTGAATTAAAAGCGGTTGTAAATGCAACAATGTTTTTTGAAATTCAACATTCCGTATTGCGGCTCCTTTGTATAAAGAAATCTTAACCACACATATTCCCTTGCCTTAACCATACATATTTACTTTATTCAAAACAGCATCATGTATAAATATGACTCCTGTGATTGATGCATTCGAATATATTTTTAATTCAAAAAGGTTGCAAATCCTAATACGGCAGTTTTGATGAATAAAAAATCCAATTTAAGAGGATATTTTAAAATTAAAGCTGCCACATTCCGTTTTGCGACTCCTTTTTATATAAAGAAACATAATATTTACGTATATATTTTATTCAAAACGGCCACATCTACAAATATGGCACTTTTGCTTACATATTTTTTAACGTAATCACTTATTTTTTCGTTTCATGGCACTTTTTCACAAAAATGTCGTGCGTTTTGGTCGACAGTCGAGTCACAACTGACAAAATTGCAGTTTAGCACTGAAATTAGTCTCGAAAGAGCGATAGTGCAAAAAGGGCACCTGCATAATTTTGATACTTACTAACGTCAAATCGACAGGTGTCTTAGTGTCACGTAAACTATTAGTGCTTATAATGTCGTTTTTGCAATAAAATCATTTTTCACGGTTTTTGAGTTGTGTCGCTTTTGTATTTAATGGACGATTTGTCGTCGGTCATTAGCGATGCGCCGCGCGTAGGTACGCGCCGCGGCAGTTTAAGGAAAAGAAAGCCTTGTTCCGCCTCCCTTATTAATTAATCTAAGTTTCGAGTTGACTCACCTAGTACTCCAAGTTATCAATTTGGCGGTCGATTTTAGAGTTTTCACTGCTCAAACTACCTCAAAACTCAAAATACCTTAGTTCACCACGTGCTCAGCTTCCGCGGCTGATGCCTGCACCCCTCGGCCACTCGATTTTTCAGAATACGTTCAATTATGTTTTTATTATAAAAAAGTAATATATTTAATAAGTATTTATTTAAGTTACAATCACACAACTCAGTGGCCCATATTTTCTTTTGAGGTGTACCTATACGTACATGTTTACTTATTGTAAAAGTATACAGTTAAAAACACGCCCACGACAATTTAAATATTGAATATTGTACGAAGAACGATCTTCTACAGAATCTACAGTAACGCATGACGGGTTGGCATGAAAATATCCCAGATAAAAATAGTCCGCAAAAAATTCTGATCGATGTCCAATGTTTTCGTGTTGACACTGTCGTTAATTGGACAGTGTTGTCGGCAAGATAATAATTTATAATTTAATACATAATTTATTTCACGTAACAGCACTTGCTAGAATATGACATCCACACAACATTGGGATATGTAGTAACAGCAGAAGTGACGGCGGCGCCACGGCAGCCGACACGTCTGCCGAGGCTACTCAGCAGATCTTGGTGCAGCATGTGTAGATTGTGATGCAAGGGCAGCAACAGCCACCGCAGCATCCACAACCTCCGCAGCACATGATTATTGATTGAAGAGTACTACTTAGTAGAGAAATGACCGAAGTACTTTATCTCTCCGTGTTATCAATTGCAAGATTGTAGACTTCGTTGCGTGTTTACCAAAATTGCATTTGTTTATCATTTGCCACCGTTTGTCTTATCGCTCGACGATATTAAGTTATTAATAGTATTTTTTACGTAACAATGTTGTATTATCACACGGGACTTATAAATCGATGTCTCTTGACACTTATCGTTCCATAGTAATCCAATGCTATTCCAACGAAAAACACTATGGGACACGATCTATTTTTTTTCTGATATCCGAAAAAAAAAATTTTTGAAAATGCAATATATTGCACGGAGTACAGAGTGAAAATATGCAAGAATGAAAAAATCGGTGAACGGTGTAACTGTATGAAAAAATCGAAAGTTTTGGAAGAAAAAATTGAGGGCTTGCAACTACTTGATCAACGAAGAGCTGGAGAAATTGTGCGGGTAAGATCAATTCTTTTTCTTCTCTACGCTAAATTTCATTTTTACAATATTTGATCTTGTTGCAGGAAACAATGTGACACTGGCATCTTTGAAACGTTATCCGATTTATCGGAAATGCGAATAAAAAACCATAACCTCAATAATATTGTTTTTTTTTGTTTCCGAAATATAATTATTATAAAATTATTTTTTTTAATTGTCCAATTGTCCAGTTGTCAAACGTCAATGTCAACTACTACACTTTAAACTGCTCCACAAAACTAACAACAGTTAATTAAAAAGTTTATCAGTCAACCTTGATCTCACTGGAGATTCCAAGAGATATTAAACGAAAAGAAACGCTGTGTTTGTTCCTGTTGATAGCGTTCGGTTCTCGTATTCGCAATGCCGAACGATCAGTCTTGTTCTGTACGCCACGCCAACAACATGGATTTAACTAATTTAATAAGACGGCAAGAAGAGGTGCAGAGGCGTCTCGATCACCTCAAATGTGAGGTCGCAAGTTGCACTAGAGGAGAAAATGGTTCAACGTGTTCCGATTGTCATTTCAGGCAATAGTTGGTAGAAGCAGAATTAGTATTTGTAAAAAAGAAAATAGAGGACGCGCTCAGGACAATGGCGTAAGTGAATCCATTAGTATAAACATTCCTTTTATTTATTTTTTTAATGGTTTTTTTTATATTGAATTTTTTACTGATCTTTTTTATTATCATTAATAGCAATAATTTTTATGATTTAATTTTTCAAAGATAAATAAAATGTAAAAAGGGTTGAAATAACTATGTTTTTTTCAGTGGAACCGTGCAAATGAACTGACCATTTGCATGGCTCCTCTAAACCAAATCGTTTTTTGCGTGTCTCCTAGCCGCGACATCGAAATTACCAATTCTTAAGGTGTCTGCGTGTATAATAAATTCTGAATTTTATTGTTGCAGGAAATGAAGATGGCGCTGCCGTATGTCTTCACGACTCGTTTCGCTTTTGTGAAAATAAACACGTAGACTTAGAGAGTTTGTGTTTTTTTTTAAATTTCCTTAATTGTAATAAGAGTCCCGATAAAGGGTGACGATGCATTTGAAATTGCATCAACGAACGAATTTCTAGAACGTAGAGTGATTTCAATGATTCTGCTTCGAGACATCAATGACAATTGTGTAATTATTCTATAATTCAAATTAACACGAATCTTGACGCTTCTAGGCGGGGAAATATCACCGATTTGTCACTTTTTACAAAAAAATCGCAACTATTTTAACTTACAAGTACTCGAGGAGCAAACAGACTTGGGTAATTTTTGTAAAAAGTGCTCGCCACCTATCGGTGAAACATTTACATTTCCGACGAATCTAAAATTGAAATTTAATAATCGAATAAAGGATCATTTGGTTTGGCTAGTAGAGACGAATCTAACGAGACCTTAAACGTCCCAAAAATCAAGCGGGAAGGGCCCGAGTGTTGATGTGGCGGGTTTGGCGGGCTAGGCCTATCCTACCTTGCCTCATACTCATAGATCATATACCTACTGGTATTTCCACTGCCTACTAGTGTCTCATGCCTATAGCTATATATTTCTACCTATATACCTATTCTTATTCACTACTTATACCTATTTAAAATATATAATATTATTTAAAGAGTTATATATAAAATACCACAGCCACGTGAGAAGATTCTATAGTTCTATAGTTAATCTAGGATTAGAATTGCTCGCCATTGCTGCCACACTCGTCAATCGGTAAGACGCAATAAGAATGACGTAACGCATAAAAATAACAACAGAGAATAAGTAGCCTTTTTGAACTGCAAATGCATACACCGTATGCCAAATATGTGTCCATCGAATGAAAGCTTAACGCATAGATGCAACTGCAATTGGACATTTCCAATGATGACTCATGTCCTAGTTACTTTAATGTCCCCGATGAGCCCGGAATTCGTTTTCAGGGATATTCTGTTGCGGGATCTTTTAGCGTGCAGCCCGCATGACTGCTGTCACGGAAAGAGTATGAATAATTGAATATGTTATGTGGTGCTCGGATTATGCTCCGTTACATTATAAATAATGGACATTTGTTGGGCATTTAAATAGTTACGAAGCAAGATCAAGGGCTATTCGATATAAAACAAATATTTCATAATTCATAAAATAATTAATGCATGTGTAGAATGCATAGTTAAAATCTTTCGGTTTCCTCGCGAGCACCCTGTATAAATATATCTTGTGACATATTTTCAAGATGTCGCAAGATATTTATTTATATATTTACATATATGGATGTGGGTGGCGCAGGACCGGTCATTGTGGCAGTCTTTGCGGGAGGTCTATGTTCAGCAGTGAAAGTCTTTCGGCTGATATGATGATGATGATGATATCTAATTATGTGCGTTGGTAGTTAATTGATACTATTACTTGAACATGGTAATCGTTGTTGAGTGAATCATAAGTCGTATCAAAACAGATTGACATTTTAAACGTTCTAAGATGCCAGACGACGCATATTACTGGCACGGACACGCTACAATTAAGCGATACCATCTTTTCACGTCTTTTAATGGTCGCTGCCACATAACACATAATAACACCTTATTTATGTCGCTGTTAAACTGTTCCTTTTAACTGTATTCTAACGGTGTAACAGTAATTAAATAAAGCATATTCATACATACTTATCTTTTTTGGGATTTTTTTTAGTTGTCGCTATTTTAATTTATTTAGATTACTAAATTCGAAATTATTTATTTTTTGTGTAACTTGTTGTGCAAATTGTTTTATTATATATTTTTGAGTTGTATTTTTATGTAGTAACACTACTATGTACCTATACTTTTAAATATTAAAGAGATATTTATCATATAATAAAAAACCGAAGTTTACGAATTTCGGAGGTGGGATTTAAACCCACGTATTTACTCAGCTAATGCGGCTAATGCCGAAACCACTCGGCCACTCCAGCATTGGCTCGAAAAACTAATTCTTAACTTTTTGTTTTAGTTATTGCTTTTAGATTATTTAAGCATAGGATTTTTAAGTAACAAAGTAGAAAATAATTATTATTTCTATTGTTTATGTTAAACTGACTGACATACATAAAAATCTTTTAGTTTCATACAATATTCCTTTTTCAAAGGCATTACGCACCACTTTGGAGTTGAGATAAAATTACGAAAATCAACGTAATAGATGTAACAAAATAAGGGGGTGCCCCATTAAAAATATCCATACAATCGTGACCACTGTACCTCAACGGGAAAATTTGAGATGGTTACAAAAAATGTTTTGTACTTATATATTAAATATGACGTGTGGTGACGGCAGTAAGAATACATTTGTCACCACCCCAACTCTTCCTGCGGGTGTCGTAACAGTTAACTAAGGGATTGAAGTGTCACTGACCGTTATTTGATAAAATATTGATGATGGGCAGCAGCGCGCGTCATCATAGTAGACACATTACTGCGATCGCCAATCCGCTTGCCCAGCGTGGCGATTATGGGCATTTACCTCCTAATGCATCTATACACATAGTTAATAGGAGAGGCCTACATTCAGCAGTGAACTATCACAGGCTGATGATGTGATATTAAATAAATGAGTATAGTTGGAGTATAATAATTGTTCGAGAAGGCCGCCGCCGATGGCGTGCGTCGGCGCACGCGTCGAGAGAAACGGCTGAAAGTGAATTAATGAGCGCTGCTGGCGGCTGCTTCAGCTGCCCGAGATGTAGGAATAGTTTGGAGATATTCCAACAACTACTTCAGTACGGTAAAGTTGGGTTACATTAGCTTTAGGAGGTAACATTGCCCATACGACACCCCTTTCATTGACTTAAATAAATATCAATATGGCATCCAACATTTTAATTGGTATCCCGCCTTTTCGCCGAAAATTTTATTGCCGAATTTCATTTCCCAACCAACTTTTAACAGAAGTGTCATTCGGCCGAATTGCTCTTGTGGCGATTGTGGGCATTTACCTCCCATTGCATCCATATGCTTAGGTAATAGGAGAGGCTTTCGTCCAGCAGTGGACTGTTTATAGGCTGGTGATATAGGCTATTATTACCTATTACATTTCATTGGCCAGGTGTTTTTTATGCAATGAATTTAGTGTATTCTTTATGATGTCTATATCGAACTAAATCAATAATATTTAACACTTCTAATTATCCTTTTTTATTTATCGCTATTTCATATAACTAGCTGCTTATTATCATAACATAATATACGTATTCGAAACATTTGAACCGGCAGCATTGAATCATTACTTTTTTGTTACCAAAAATTTACCTATAGGAATCATACACACTTACTGGGATATTTTGATAAATGTGGTGCATCTTGCGCAGCATCATCGAGTGTACCAGTCTACCAATTTTTATCAATATCGAAGACGTAATCCAAATGTACAAGCATTTTTGAGAATTCTCAGTACCCAGTCAGTACACACCCAGTTAAATTCCTAGTAAAAGACATCAACGCGCGAGTGTTCTAACTAAATTTATTTTATTATTATTTGGCGCAGTAACAACATACAAATCATAAACTTATCTATAGATACATAGCATATTCCATACTCTTGTTAAATTTGTATGTCGATAACAACCGCGCACAACCTTTAATTACACACTTTGTTTTTACAGGGTTACTTAAGGTTGCTTAAGGCGGGATATAATTTTATGCTTAAATACAAAAAAAGTTGTGTTGGAAGATATCTAGATGCTTATTTAAATCGTTATACAAAGAGCAGATTATTTTGATTATAGAAGTTTCTCATAACCAGACATCGCACATTGGGTTCTTCAAATTAACCGACGCAGAATCGGCTTAAGCCGAGCGAAAAAACGTTATGTCGACGACATAATAGCCAAAAATCCAATGCCGCGCCGGCCAAGTCACGTGCCGATTGACGTCTTTTTCGCTCTTATGTTACGCCGTCGACACTTTATTCGCCGATTTTTTCAGCCGAGTTCGCATCGATTGGTTTGGGTATACCCTTACATTTAAAGCATTTTTGGTACTTACAGCGTTATTGCCGTATTTGCCGTGTGGTGACGGCAGTAAGAATACATTTGTCACCACCCCATCTCCTCCTGCGGGTGTCGTAAGAGTCGACTGAGGGATTGAAGTGTCATTGACCATTCTACACGATTGATGATGGGCAGCAGCGTCATCATAGTGGACACATTACTGCGATCGCCAATCCGCTTGCCCAGCGTGGCGATTATGGGCATTTACCTCCTAATGCGTCTATACGCATAGTTAATAGGAGAGGCTTACGTCCAGCAGTGGACTAACAAAGAGTTATTGTGTAAAATATATGTAGTCTTCCGTCTTCCGTGTGACGACTCGTCACCAGGAAGACAACACGACGAGCAGAGTCTAGTGTTACTTAATTTATGTACTTATCATCAACTTGAAATTATAAAACTCCAATTATATAAAAATTACACACCCATTAAGTATACTTAGTATACGTGTTCGCGTGACTATGATGTTTTTTTTCTTGAGCCACATAACGACACATTTAAATAATCTCCATTATTAAAATATTTTCTTACTCAGGCACGATCGATCAGCCCACGACCTCTTAAATGCGATTCAATTTAGGTTTCACGCATTTTACGTTGGTGGCATGTAAACGTACCGATGGTAAGCGGTAACTGTACCCTATAGACGCCCCCGATTGGAGAAACAGTAAATTTACAATTGAAGGACCTGCCAAATAGGGGCCCGGGGCGCTACCACGATCTACTGATGCGATTCAGTTTAGGGTCTAAGGGCTTGTCCATTAATCACGTCATACTATATAGGGGGAGGGGAGGTCAAGAAAAAATCACCAATTATCACCATAGGGGAGGGGGGGGTCATCGGACAAATCACGTGTAATTTTTTGTTACTCTCGAACTCTGCTCTGCTGAACATCATTATAGCCAGTAAAAAAATCTGCACTTTTTAGAAAAACACTTTTTAAAAACTTAATTTTAAAACTTTACCTCGTATTTGGCAAAAAAGTACGTAAATTCAAGTGTTATTAAAAGGACTACCTACTTAAGTTGGCAAAAAATTACACTTCATATTGGCTAGGGGGGGGTGAGGTTCAAAATATCACCAAGTATCACCATGGGGGTGGGGGGGTCTAAAACAGGCCAAAGTCGTATGAAGTTATTAATGGACAAGCCCTAATCTAATCGCGATGTGTCAGTTCCATAGGATCATCATCATCAGCCTATGATAGTCCACTGCTGGACGTAGGCCTCTCCTATTAACTATGCGTATAGACGCATTAAGAGGTAAATGCCCATAATCGCCACGCTGGGCAAGCGGATTGGTGATCGCAGTTAATGTGTCCACTATGATGACGCTGCTGCCCATCATCAATCGTGTAGAATGGTCAGTGACACTTCAATCCCTTAGTCGACTCTTACGACACCTGCAGGAAGAGTTGGGGTGGTGACAAATGTATTCTTACTGCCGTCACCACACGGTTAATAGGTAATACGGCTCCATAGGATAACTGTTAAAAACTGATCATGGTAACTGAACTCAGAAGTAATATTACGCGATTGATAAGGCGACAGCGCGTGACGTCACGCGGTCGTCGACCCGCCGAGAAAGCCGAGCGGGTTCGAGTTCTGACCGTGAACGACGATGTATTAGCCTAGTGTCCTAGTAATACGTAAGGTGACAGTGAGAATACATTTGTCACCATCTCAACTCTTCCCGTGGGTGTCGTAAGAGTTGACTAAAGCAAAGTGTCACTGACCATGGGTATAACAAATAATCATCATCATCAGCCTATGTTAGTCCACTGCTGGACGTAGGCCTCTCCTATTAACTATGCGTATAGACGCATTAGGAGGTAAATGCCCATAATCGTCACGCTGGGCATGCGGATTGGCGATCGCAGTAATGTGTCTACAATGATGACGCTGCTGCCCATCATCAATCGTTATCAAAAATGTGTGACACTTCAATCCCTTAGTCGACTCTTACGACACCCGCAGGAGGAGTTGGGGTGGTGACAAATGTATTCTTACTACCGTCACCACACGGGTATGGGTATAACAAATAATAATAATAAATAAATATCTGGGACATCTTACACAAATCGACTTAGTCCCACGGTAAACTCAATTAAGGCTTGTATGTGGGTACCAGGCGACGATATATATAATAGATAGATACTTAAATACATAGACAGTCATGACCAAGGAACAAATATTTGTGATAAATAGATACACTAATAATGCCCCCGCCGGGATTCGAACCCAGAACCCGTCACTACCAACTAGGCTACGGAGGCTGACAAAAGACATCATGGTGGACACATTACTGCGATCGTCAACTTTCGATTATGGGCGTTACCTCCTAATGCGTTCATACGTATACTATAGGAGATCCCAATAAGTCCTAGTGCAGCGGTCGGCAACCGGCGGCCCGCGAGCCTCCTTGTCTATTTTGTATAATATCTTCAGCATGAGACAATAATGAACACATGGTGTATATACTCAGTCAGTAACAAATTGCGGCCCGCGACATTTTACATTCAACTACTATAATTATGGCCCTTAGCTGCTAAAAGCTTGCCGACCCCTGTCCTAGTGGAATGGAGGCCCTCCTCAGTCTACAGTTATTCCAGTTTTGTTATACATCTAACTAAAGTCTACTTGTATTAATAAAACGCCAAAATGCCAGTTTAATAGGTCAGTACCTAAATTGTTTCATAGTAAATTTGCTACAGATAAAAAGGCTCGCGTGGCAACTGCCAGTCACAAAATAGTACTTTAACCAATCGTGACATAATATAGACATTTACGAAGCTAATTATGTCACTAAACTACTACACCGCCTTTTTTCAACGAGTTAACTGTATAATAAAACAAATTCAATTGACCGAAACTAGTTAGATCGTAAAGAAAAGAACGAACTTTTTCAGGATGTACGTGTACGCCACGTTCGTTGTTGTCTTTGCCTTTTTATTTGTAAATCATAATAAAGTAACTGTAAGGTGGAAGTACTAGTACCCGACGCTGTACCAATACTCGTCATTATAGCTTGAGTTGCCGTCGATAAGATAAAAAAATCAACTATTAGGAGGGCATTTAAAGGATGATTAATGTATGTATCTTTAATGCTTCATATCCCAACTTTGAAATAATTAGCTTATAATTATCTAAAGTATTTGCATAATTTTTAGACAGGCTGACGTTTATTAGGATTAATATTTCCAATGTCCCAATATGTCACATTGAAATTTGTACTGAAGTGCCGGCTATTGGGACTGCCAAAAAAAGCACCTGACGCTTACTCATACAATGGAGTTGACTAAGAAAATTAGCAATTTTGAGAAATGTTGATACCCTATAAAATAAATAATATTTAACAAAACTAAAAAACTTCTCTCCCAAAACACATGACAATATTTTATGTATATTTATATATGAGCAAAATATCGTGATTCAAAATAAACATTCTCTGTTGACATGTTGGGCACTAGTACTTCCACCTTACTGTACATACTCTGTACCTCTACCTAAGTTGATTTTGATTACGTTTTTGTTATTATTTAATTATGGCTGTTTTTATCATATAATATTGTTATTTTTGTATATTTTAATGAATTGTGTTTTTTATATTCAATATATGGAATTCAAAAAAGATATAACTCGACAAAAAAATGTAGTTCCTCTTTTACTAACTGCTTTTATATTGAAATCAAATCGTGCTACTCCGCTCAAGTGCCTAGGTACTAAGACTAAGTAGGCTACTAGCATAGTCTCATATCTCATATTGTATGATTTGTATGTATGAAAACCGTCTTATCAGTGCGCACGCGCCTAGCTGCTGTACTTTCGTTTTCGGGCGGAGAAATCGGCGCGTTAGGTCATCGGGTAACGGGCCGGTTGAGGGGGGGGGGGAGTAGGTAGAAGGGGGGGATACAATGCTAATAGGTGTACGTGGGCCATTTAGTTGCTGTCCCCCTAACTTTTGTTTCAAACTGTTTTATTTTATTTAAATTACAAGTAGGTATACTTCCTTTTTATTTTGAAGAGAGAAAAAAAGGCACAACATGAAAAAAAACACTTTAAAACAAAAGAAACACGAATATAAAATAAATAGTGCCACAAATGGTCCTCAGTTCAACATAATATATTGCTGAGCTGTAAACAGTTAAACACATCAACGCTGATCTTCAATTGAAACCATTACGAGTAGTGAGGTGACAGTTGGTAACTTAGGTAGGACACCGAAGTAAAATTTAAGTAGTCGTTGCATAAATAAGGTAAATCGCTCTTTTTATTAAAAACATATTGATAATTATTAAAAAAATGTTTTACTATTTTTTAACCTTTGTGGCAATGAATTGTGACATTATCGAATCGTGTTACTCGCGTAATTTAAATCGATCGTTGCTTGAGCTTGACGTGTCGACCCATTAAAAGGGTCCTCGTGCGGTTGTTTTAATATGTTTGAATCTCGTGGTAGTTATAATTCTAAGATATGGCTAAAGAAATGTGATTTAAGTTTGAGAAAAGTAATATAGGTAGGTACTTGCTTTGTCTGGAAAATTGGAAATCAACCTTAGCAGGTTTGTATCTCTATTGTAGGAATAGTATACTAATGTATATTATTACCTACGCAGCCTAATAAGTTTGGTTTCCCGGCGTCTGCAATAATGTACTATTAATGAATGTTGACTAGGTCTTATTCGAATGGTCGGTAATTTAACTGTACAAAGCTTGAAAATCATGATATCATTAGATACAGTTGTCTAGCAATGTATCTACAAGTTACAGAACATTCAAATTAAATTTTGTTTTTTTTTTTTTAATTGTATGTTTGCCTTAATTGTTTTGGCTTATATGCATGTATAAGCATAAAATAAATGTAAATTATAATTATAATTAAGATTTAGAAATTATGTATTAAACATAAATTTTATTTGGTTTGCAACCTTTAATGATTGAAGAGCGGAGCCTTCTAACACAAGTAATAATCTTACTTAAAAGAAGACTTCAGTTATTTGTAATTAGCAATGTGTTTATGGACCAATAAAATATTTTTCATTTTCATTTTTCATTCTCAACTGCGGGAATGTACTCGGAAATTTCCGAGAATTTTCATGAGAATTTAAGAGTAAGTTCTCATTGAGAATGTTTCCATGAGAACTTATAAAAATGTGTTGTAAATAATTATTTTAAATCGTAACGTAAATAAGTAAACTAGGCAGTAAATAGGTATAACTCATAAGGCATGTATCTAGTACGGTCTTGGCTTGATTAGATTATTTGTTAAATTGAGATTCCCGAGAACATTCTCTACGCAAGTTTCGCAACTTATGAATCTTCTCCTCGGTACAATGCTACGTCTACCCAACGAGCCAACCGATGCCCATTGCCAAGTGTTCATCCGAAATACATCTGTTACGTACTGCATAATAAAAAATGTTTCGAAACCATTTGACATAAATACAGAGACCACACGTGATTCACACGAGTATGAATCAAGTGTCAAACGTTTCAAACCCACATTCTTAGCGGAGAGAGTGAAGGAAGATCTGAATCATTACGGATATCCTGTGCACATAAAATTCACATGGGGTACTTTAATCTGCCATATGCTTAGAGGTCCGGTATACATTAGATTTATAATATTTTAATTAGACATGAAATTACGTTTATTTCTGCATTATTATTTTTAAGAAATATACTATACACCGTGTTTTTATTGATTTCCGTCAAATAGGACAGGTTATTTGCGACATTAATAGAAGTTGCCTAGTATATCGGCTTTTGTTTAATTCGTAAAAAAATATTCTTTTCGTTTTCATACATAATAATTGAAATAGCAAGTGTGAGATAACCTTAAGAATAAGATCTCAGCTGACTGACGGCACATGTCAAAATAAGTTTCATTACTTTCATTAGGATGTAATAAAGGTTGCAATACACGTGTTCAGTCATTAAACTTATTTTTTTAATAACTCAATAACAGTAAGAGTTAAGGTACTAGGTAGTTTCTTAGACAAATTTATTATTTTTGACCTAAATAAGCTTCCCTTTAATTTAACGGAAATCAATAAAAACACTGTGTATAATAAGTACTTTAATTTATCTACTAAACTTTAGTACCTATTTATTGTTAAATTTAGTCTAGTTACTTAAATATAAATTTATTCAAAAAATATGTATGAAAATGAAATCAGTGTTTCAGTTATTCCTTTTAGACGATTCATAATTCAACTAAAAATGTACGTGAACTCCAGGATTTCGTTTTTAAGTTGATGCTGAAAGTGGGTGTTATGAAATACTGCACGTTTTTATGTTCGATTATTTTTTTTCGTTTTCTATCGGCGGACGAACAGTCGTGGTCGTGACAGTGAGTGAACAATACGACTTTGACATTTGACTGTAAAAATACTGATATGTGTCAAAGACAACAAATGCTATTGAAAGTCAGCCCTGTTTGTTTACATTTTTTTCATTTTCTACTGGCGCATTGGTAAGCGATTGGCAACTTGGCTAAGCATCCAGACTTGCAGCATAATAGGAAACTTGTGGCTTCGTTACTCGTTAAAACGTCATCGCGATTGCTCCCCCATAAATATTCTTCGCATGGCGTATTATGCCTTGTGCCAATCCCTAAAATACGGTTAGAAGTATGGGGAAGCGCCTGTAACGCAACTCTGCTAGACCTGGAGCGTGCACAACGGGCTGTTATAAAAGTCATGCATCATCAGCCTATGATAGTCCACTGGACGTAGGCCTATCTTACTAACTATGCTTATAGACGCATTAGGAGGTAAATGCCCATAATCGTCACACTAGGCAAGCGGATTGGCGATCACAGTAATGTGTCCACTATGATGACGCTGCTGCCCATCATCAATCTTTTATCAAATAATAGTCAGTGACACTTATCCCTTAGTCGACTCTTACGACACCTGCAGGAAGAGTTGGGGTGGTAACCAATGTATTCCATCTGCCGTCACCACACGGCAGAAAAAAGTCATGCATGGGAAGCCAATACGGTACCCAACTGAAAACCTTTTTAATGAAAGTGAATTTCAAGCAATGACTTATAAAAGCTGTAACTCGTGTCCACGTACTAATTGTAATTAAATCAACATTGTACATACATGTGAGCAGTTATTAGTGAGACGAATTTACGCGGTCCCTCTTCCAAAAAATCGTTCAGTTTTTGCCAAAAGAGCCCCATCTGTAAACAGTTAGCTGTCAAAAATATGTAATTATTATCAGAAATGCTGAAAATCGTACTCCAGCATTTTTGGTGCAATGTAGTTCAATTAAGGGATATGGTGTAAGTTATTTAAAAGGAGATAGTGAGTTAAGCTTCGTTATTGTTATTACTCGTTTCAACTTAAACTGGGTTCTAGGGTTTTTGGTGAAATGTAGTGTAATTAAAGGAATTCAGGGGTCATTTTTTAACTGTAATGTGTCATAACACGTTGTAACACAAAGATAAACCTTTAAGGTGCGTGCAGACCAAAAGAGCATTCGCTGTTCTATCCCCCTACTCTATGAAATTCGATCGTTACACGAAACGTGATTGGTTGATTTCTAATGCTCTTTTGGTCTGCACGCACCTTAACTCGCCGTCTCCTTTCGAATAACTTACTTCACATCCCTTAATTGAACTACACTGCACCAAAAATGCTGGAAATCGTATGATGTCTGGTAATTATACCTAAAAGTCGATTAGCCATCACCCTGTCGCGCGCAGGCTATTGAAGCCACGCGGGCTATTTGGGTCACGTGGGCCACTGGGCCGCGCCAGGAATGCGCCGGAGTCGGTGCTCACTTTACAAGCATTTCGATCATGTTGGGTTCATTTAGTTGCGCATACTTAGATGAGTTGAGGACATCCTAAATACACCAAGAAACCTGGTTACACGAACTTGTCCAAAACTTGATTATTTATTGATGCTTTCATACATAGAGAAAAAAAAACTATATTAAGTATTGAAACGCCCGAAAAAACACAAATCGATCTTTGAACATTAATTGCTTCTTACGTCCTCAGAAATTCGCTGTTAAAGTATTGGATTCCCTCGTGTTACACCGTGTACCTACATTTAATTTTGTGCAAACTATAGCCAAGTTTAGCCTTAATAAAACAAATCACTGTCACAACGAAATGAATATGACTTAATCTGATTACTATTGTTCCTGTGGCTTCTTTTTCAGAAGTGATTTTGAATAAAACCATGTCAAGATCGCTTATTTTCTTAAAAGTTATTATATGTATCGACGGTTGACAACCAAAACTCACTAAGTAACAAATACCTACTTGAAATAGAGATCGTATCTCAGATCTGATTCAATACTGACATAAGAGGTTGCTAAGAGTAGCAGTTTTTATAGTGAGTTTTGGTTGTCAGCCGACGATAGAAGACATTTTTATTTTATTTATTTAGGTTTACCAACAATCATTACACTTTTTCATTTATACTATGATACATGCTATCACATATTCACTCTAAGTGCAACAATTACTTAGAGGTAAACGGGCATTTACGCGAGAAGAGATCCAAATACTTATTTTTCTGAAACAGGTAAATTTTATGTTTATCCTACTAGAAGAAAAAAAGTGTTGCAACTTTTTGTTTTTTTCAAACACTTTGTACAGCGGTTACAAAGTGGAGAGCATGTAAAATGTATGAAAAATGTGGGACCATTTTTTTCTTGTACTTTTTTTCTCCTAGATTGAAAGAACTCGTTATTCTGAGTAGGAAAAACATTAAATTTACTTACCTTAAAAAATTTTTTTTTTGGATCTCTTCTCGCGAAAATGCCCAAACATCACATGCGAAACTGTGTGAATACATATAACTTAATCTAAATAATATAAAACTGTGCTACTCTGAAACTATAAATATTAACGCTTTCGGTGACACTACATCGACATTTAGGGTGCTTGTATGGTTACACATTCCAAACTTAAAATGAATCTTCTAAATCAAAGCCACGGCAGCAACCAATCCGACGCGGCTCTGTCAGCTGTTAGCCGAGAACCGTTGCGCGCCAAGGTCGCGGTCGCGGTGGCGGGCATTCCGCGGGATAACGGGACCTGCGCGTACGTCGCCTACTCTATCTACTCTGAAGAGTATTGATTGTTTATAGGATAAAGTTGTAGTGTAAGAAAATGAATGCTGCCGCCGCGTTATTAACGCGGATTTACTGTCTATCCGGCTCGCTCGCACCAATACGAGGGTACGAGCGGGATGGATAGAAAATATTTCCGCGTTAATAATGCGGCGGCAGCTCATGGTGAACACATGGGAGTTGCGCATACGCAGACATCTACTCGTTCTATGTACTTAAAAAAGAGTATTGATTGTTGATAGGATAATTAATGTAGTGTAAGAAAATGAATAATTTTTATGCGGTTTTAAATGACGCTGTATATACTCTGGGCATTTACCTATGCGGTAATTCTGCTCGTCATGTCAACAACTTGAACCACATAGCTTATACCTATGTACGTTATTTAAATATTACACATAACTAAGTAGTCATTTTTCTTCTTCTTTGTCGATGACTGTCAAGGAAACACGTTAATAGGAATTAACAATAATAACAACTATACAATTTACTTATAAATTAAGTATGTCTCCGACAATGACACTCTTCCCAGGGTGGTCATGGTCATCACTTCAGGTGTTGGCAAGCTTTACAACACGTGGGCATTCCTCTTTGACGGCGGCCCTAAATTATTATTTATTTTTTTCCTTTTAATTAAAGATTTATTTTCAAAACTACAATTTATGTACATAGATTAAATCTAACTAATCTACTTAACCTAACCTATATCTAAGATTGGCCCTTGTGGCATTGTACCGAGGATGCTGGCGGCATTTCCTCGCTGTATCGCAATACTGATGCGTTGTGCGAGGAAGTCGCCAGCTCTTCGGTCTTTAGTTACATCAACCAGACGTTTCGCGATCTCAGCAAACAATTTGCGTGCGCTGGGGCCCCAAGAACCTAAAGTTTCTACGCCAAACGGTACAAAATCGTACTCTTTGCCGAGGCCCTTATATTTATTACGTTTTAAAAATTCGGCATTTTCAGCCGCAGCGGCTGCCTTAAACGTAGTTCGTTGAAGATGGGACGGTGCCAGGGTATCTACGCAAGTAGCATCCCATACCAACATCCGTCCCAAGCTCCAAGGAACCAAAGACACACCATCAGGTCTCTTACCATCATCCCTAATAATACCAGTAGGCTCAAGAAGAGCAGGTACGTCGATCGTGGCAAGAGACCTGCGGATTATGTCGTTAAGCGTCGCATGTCTGGAAATACGGCCTGCGCTTTTTTGACAACTTAGTCCGTGGTGTCCCAGTCGGTCCACGTCTGTGCCACAACAGCATAAGTGAGGGGTACATACCGCGGCCCCGAGTCTCAGGCCGGTTGCGAGCCTAAGACAGGCCGGATCCAGGAAAGTACCAGTACTAGCCGAAGGATGGGCATGCAGCCAGTAACCAGCTTCCCGGGTTCCGACCGCCAAAAGTCTCGCACGATCCGGACCTGCAGAGCTGTTTAGAAGAGAATTGTATGTTAGATCACAATACACATTGTCCCAGCTCCTTTGCGATTTTAGGTTGTCAGGAAAATTTTTAGAAGGGCAAGCAAGTTTGAATGCATTTTTGGCGTCCTCCAAACCCGCAGTCTCACAGTTAATAGGCAGAGCCCTTAGGATCTTTCCTGTGAGATCAGACGTGCTGTGGACGGATGCCAAAAATGCAGGAGAAGCCACACATGAAATTTTTCGTATCCCTAAACCCCCATACCGAATAGGGAGGGATGCTTGGGACCAGGAACGCTCCGTTAGCTGAATATTTAGAATTTTTTCTATGGTAATTTTGATTAAGTCGTCTAAAGGTGTTAATAAATTAATATTTTTCCAGAACGGACAGCAACGGAGCACGTATGTCAATTTAGGGACAAAAAGACAAAACTTAAGAATCGCAAGAGCATAATGAGGGCTAATTTCGAGTAGACGATTTGCGTGATTTTGGAATTTAGAAATCGAGTTAGAAATATAATCGGGAAAGGATTCTTCGAAAATAGGAGAACCCAGGAGGCAAAGTGAATATTTCTACTATTTTTATACCAGGAGTCAGACAATCAAATTTGGATTTTAAAACAGTCAAACTATAGGAAGTCTTTTGAATAAAGAGTTCGCATTTACTATAATTTAGTTCTAAACCAATATTTTCAAAATTAGTTTTGATAAGAGACAAATCGGACAGTACGGTATCCACGTCACCTCCTAGGGTCCCATCGTCTAGATACCAGACATTAAATTTAGATTTAATTTTTTGTATTATGTGATTTATGGCTAAACTGAAAATTGCTGGCCCAAGGGGGTCACCTTGCTGACATCCCACCTCAGATGATAATTGGTGGGACTTGTATAGTAATTTAGATGGATCTGCATAGCAGAGATAAAGGTAGTTATAGAGTTCGGGAATTTGTTCCTTTACTTCTGCCAGCAAAGTGTCCCTATTTACCGAATTAAAGGCGTTTTTTACATCAATTTTGACTACAATTTCACAATCATCGTGTGAAAGATAGGTGCGTAAAGCATGGACGGCTGCTTCGCACCCACCTTTCGTGCCAAAACCTAACTGAACTGGTTCGAAAATAGACTGTAATTTTGACTTAATGTGTCTAACCGCAATTTTGGATGCCAAACGACGTAGAGTTGACCCAACAGCAATAGGCCTCACCCCGCCGTCCTTTTTTGAAAGGGCAATCAGGTTAGCGCCAAAGAAAAGTGGGACAATTTGCGAGTTGATTTTGCCTGAAAACATGAAATTTATTAATTTAGTAAGGGAACAGACGAGCTGTTCACCTGCGTCGCCCGAACAATGAGAGGTTAGATCCTTCAAATGTTGGGGTGAGATCCCATCCAGGCCAGCCGCCGAACCGGTTTTGAAAGAATTTATAGCGTCGATGACGTCCTTCGCTTCGATTCGGAGGCAGGCCCGGTCAGCTGTGGGTGGGTCTAACTGGTACGGGGTTGCAGGAGCCGGGGGATGTTTAGATCGTAAGGCCGAGAGAGTGTCAGCAGTATCTGGCGACAGTACGTCACTTGTGAATAGTAGACGAGCGGCACTTTTAAGATCGCCGTCGCTAATTTTATTTTCGATTAACTTAATTCTGTTGTAGGTGGATGAGGCACACCTATTTAGCGAAAACTGTGGAGTTATATTCGAAACACAATTGTTTTTGATTTTTTGCGTCAAGGAAATTGCCTCATCTTTTTTGACATGGAGGGTATTAAACGAAAACGTAAAAAGTTTATGCCAATCATCAATTTGGTTGTTCTCCACACATTTTGTAATCAGGCCAGAAAGGTGTCTAGCGACGGAAATCCTGGCGCCGCGCGGAACTCTTTTAACAACGGGCACATTATTCTTTAGATCGAGTGATCTATCTTTGTATACCTGAGTAGGTATACATGAAAAGGGGTTGAATTTGGATTGTCCGAAAGGGGGGCCGGTAGTACGACTGGGACTAAATTTAGAGCGGGGCCGTTTTGACTGAGACAATTGCGATGTTTTTTGGAAATGTGAATCTTAAGGCCTCTCTGGTTCTTAAAAGAGTTGTCGCATTGTACACAGGTATAACTCACATTTATTTATTATTATAACTACGACTAATAAGTATTTCTATTTTTCCAGGTCTTCTAGACACCCTGGACACCCAAGTGGACGCGAAGAACTGCCCGGGCGTGTGCATGCACGCCATCGCGTCCCTCATCTGCTCCAACGTACTGGACGAGGTGGAGTGCCCCAACCCTTCCATGAAGTGCTGCGTCGACGAGCCTCTAGGTCAGTAGTTCTGGAAAACTTCTCATCTATACATAATTTTCGCGATTCCTCTCCCTTGAATATTCTTCGCATGGGAAGCGTCTGTAAGTCAACTCTGCTGGACCTGGAGCGCGCACAACGCAACGGGCTGTTATAAAATATAAAAGTCATGCATCATCAGCCTATGATAGTCCACTGGACGTAGGCCTATCCTACTAACTATGCTTATAGACGCATTAGGAGGTAAATGCCCATAATCACCACGCTGGGCAAGCGGATTGGCGATCGCAGTAATGTGTCCACTATGATGACGCTGCTGTCTATCATCAATCTTTTATCAAATAATGGTCAGTGACACTTCAATCCCTTAGTCGACTCTTACGACACCCGCAGGAGTTGGGGTGGTGACAAATGTATTCTTACTGCCGTCACCACACGGCAAACACATACATAATGTCTACGGTAATAGAGCTTTAGAGATCTGGAGAGCTACCACGATCTACTAATGTGATTCAGTTTAGGACCTAATCTGAATCACGATATGTCAGTTCCATAGAATAACTGTCAAAACCTGACAAGCGGAACCTAAACTGAATAGCATTTAGGTAAGAGATCATGGATTTACAAACAAGGCCGCGGCCCCGAGGTTCCGGCGACCCCCGGTGCCCTGGTTATGGTAGCGGCCAGGGTGCTAGCGGGGTCAGGGGTGCTAAGAATCTCCGGCAAAGATCCGGCTACCACCACCGACGACCTCTGGCCCTGGCAACGTACAACACACGTACACTGCGGACCGACGAAAAGTTAGTGGAACTGGAGGAAGGATTGAGCAAGTTGCGTTGGGACATTGTGGGATTGTCAGAAGTCCGAAGATAGGGCGAGGACACGATAATCCTAAAGTCCGGCAACTTGCTCTACTTCCGGGAGGGCGACCAACAGTCCCAGGGAGGTGTCGGGTTCATCGTCCACAAGTCCCTCGTAAACAACGTGGTGAAGATCGAGAGTGTGTCGGCTAGGGTGGCGTACCTTATACTCAGAGTATCTGAGAGATACTCGCTGAAGGTCATACAGGTGTACGCGCCGACTTCGACACACTCCGACGACGAGGTGGAGGCTATGTATGATGATATCTCAAAAGCCATGCATAGCTCCAGAACCTACTTCACCGTTGTTATGGGGGACTTCAACGCGAAACTGGGCAAGAGAGATGGTGACGAACTGAGGGTGGGGCAATTTGGGGTTGGACGTCGGAACCACCGGGGCCATCTGCTGGCTGGTTTCTTGGAGAAGGAGGGACTCTACATGATGAACTCCTTCTTTAAGAAACGCGAGCACAGAAAATGGACTTGGATGAGTCCCGACGGTGCAACTAAAAACGAGATCGACTTCATCATGTCGACGAAGAGACATATATTCAACGATGTTTCTGTGATCAGTACGGTTAAAACCGGTAGCGATCACCGCCTGGTAAGAGGCACGTTGAATATATGTCCTAAGCTAGAACGCTCGCGACTGATGAAGTCTACGCTCCGTCCTGCACTCCATCTCCAAAACCCCGAGAGCTTTCAGCTGGAACTCCAAAACCGTTTCGATTGCCTAGGCGATGACGTGGACGTATTCAACGACGGGTTTGTGGAAGCTGTCCATAGCGCTGGGTCTAAGTTTTTTAAGGCCCAGCGGACAAATAAGACCAGAAAGCTCTCCGACTCCACTCAGAAGCTAATGGAAAAAAGGAGTGAACTGGTTCTACAATCCTCAGTTGATGCGACTTCATACCGGCAGCTCAACAGACAAATCTCTAAGTCCCTCAAACGCGATATGCGCCAATTCCGTACCAAGTGTATAGAAGAAGCCATCGAGCGGAACAAGGGCTCTAAAGTTTTTGCAAGGGATCTGTCTGTTGGGCAAAGCCAGCTCGCCAAATTAAAGACTGAGGATGGTAGAATCGTCACATCCAGATCTGAGCTGCTGAGTGAGATAGAGGGTTTTTATGGACAGCTGTACACGTCAACTAGCAGACCCGAAGTTGATCTAGCGGAAGACCTCAGAGCTAGACTGACCCGACACTATACAGAAGACATCCCGGACATCAGCCTGTGCGAGATTAGAATGGCTCTTGAACAGCTCAAAAATAACAAGGCGCCTGGGGAGGACGGAATTACAGCTGAGCTTCTGAAGGCGGGTGGTAAACCGATCCTTACGGCCCTTCAGAAGTTGTTCAATTCCGTCTTACTGGAAGGGAGAACGCCAAAGGCATGGAACAGAGGTGTGGTGGTACTGTTCTTCAAAAAAGGTGACAACGCTTTATTGAAGAACTACCGACCCATCTCACTTCTGAGCCATGTCTATAAGCTGTTTTCAAGAGTCATTACGAATCGTCTTGCACGCAGGCTTGATGACTTCCAGCCTCCCGAACAAGCCGGTTTCCGAAGAGGCTTTAGTACCGTAGACCACATCCATACGCTTCGCCAGGTTATACAGAAGACCGAAGAATATAACCTGCCCCTCTGTTTAGCGTTTGTGGACTACGAGAAAGCCTTCGATTCGATCGAAACATGGGCAGTACTACAGTCTCTCCAACGGTGCCAAGTCGACTACCGCTATATCGAGGTGTTGAAGTGTTTGTACGAGAGCGCCACAATGTCAGTCCGACTCCAAGACCAGAGCTCGAAGCCAATTCTGCTGCAGCGGGGAGTTAGGCAAGGAGATGTCATCTCCCCTAAGCTGTTTACCGCTGCACTGGAGGATGTCTTTAAGACTCTGGACTGGAGAAGGCTGGGTATCAACATAAACGGCGAGTACCTCACTCACCTTCGATTCGCTGACGATATAGTAGTCTTGGCTGAGACCTTGGAGGACTTAAGTACTATGCTCGTTGACCTCAGTAAATCCTCCGAGCGAGTTGGTCTTAGGATGAACATGGATAAGACGAAAATCATGTCGAATTCCCATGTAGCACCAACTCCCGTAATAATCGGAGACTTTACACTCGAAGTTGTAGACGAATACATATACCTAGGGCAAACTATTCAGTTAGGTAGGTCCAACTTCGAGAAAGAGGTCAATCGTCGAATCCGACTCGGTTGGGCAGCGTTCGGGAAGCTACGACACATATTTTCGTCCAATATTCCGCAGTGTTTGAAGACGAAAGTCTTTAATCAGTGTGTGTTGCCAGTGATGACATACGGTACTGAAACGTGGCCGCTTACAATGGGTCTCATAAGAAGGCTCAAAGTCACCCAAAGGGCAATGGAGAGGGCTATGCTAGGAGTCTCTCTGCGTGATCGGATTAAAAATGAGACCATCCGCAGCAGAACCAAAGTAACCGAAATAGCTCTCCGAATCGCTAAACTGAAGTGGCAGTGGGCGGGGCACATTATGCGTAGAACCGATGGCCGTTGGGGCGGGAAGGTTCTTGAGTGGCGGCCACGTACCGGAAGGCGTAGCGTGGGTAGGCCCCCCACAAGGTGGACCGATGACCTGGTGAAGGTCGCAGGAGTCCGCTGGATGCGGGTGGCGCAGGACCGGTCATTGTGGCAATCTTTGGGGGAGGCCTATGTTCAGCAGTGGACGTCTTTCGGCTGATATGATGATGATGAAGAGATCATGGGAGCCCCCCTGATTAGACGCCATCACCCATTTATCCGGACAATAAACTGTTGATAGAGTCTCCATTGCCGAAGGAAGAAGAGAAAAAGAGAGAGAAATTTAGGCTAACACATACTGTTATTTTGGCTCTTGCCGTTTGCCAATATGGGCAATATGGTAGTTTAGCAAAATATATCAGCATCATCATCATGTCAGCCGAAAGACGTCCACCCGCATCCAGCGGACTCCTGCGACCTTCACCAGGTCAACAGCAAAACATATACTAACCCATATTTTGCAACTTGAAACTGATCGGATACAAGGATATGTATGTACTCAATTGTACTCGTATGTAGATCGCGACTGATTTGCATACAAGTACGAGTAGGTCACAAGAGCCCTTGATGTCAAAGGACTGAATGGATTATGCAAAATAAGATTCTGAAAATAATTACCCTTTTGCATTTTCCGTGAATCTTTTCAAAGGTAAAGATTTCGCTATTGTGCGGTAAGTAGGTAGGGTATTAGATCCTATTTAATTGGTGTTTTGTATGGATAAGAAAGCCTGTCTTTTAGTTTTAGACGATGAATTTTCTGGTTATTTTTTGATAAAAAAAAGTGTATGTTTGAATCGCTGTTTGTACATACAGTTGTACCTGTATTTCATTACTCTAGCTTGATACAGAACAATTAATAGTACACTAGGTATCTATACAAGGCCGCGTGGTGTCGACAAGCCGTGTAGTGACGGCAGTAAGAATACATTTGTCACCACCCCAACTCCTCCTGCGGGTGTCGTAGGAGTCGACTAAGGGATTGATGTGTCACTGACCATTATTTGATAAAAGATTGACGATGGGCAGCAGCGTCATCATAGAGGACACACTACTGCGATCACAAATCCGCTTGCCCAGCGTGGCGATTATGGGCATTTGCCTCCTAATGCGTCTATACGCATGGTTAATAGGAGAGGCCTACGTCCAGCAGTCGACTATCATAGGCTGATGATGATGATGAGGTATTTAGTTATAATTTTAAACCGCATGGCTCCCTCATATGTTTGTAGGTCTGCATGCAGGCTGAATACACTGGACAACATTATTGTAACAACTCAAGAACTGTATTCTGAACAAATAAATTCTTTGAATCTTTGAATCTTTATCTACTCATATAGGGATATGAATTTTGAACATTTCAATCGCCAGTATACATGAAAAGAATAGTTTTCAAAATTTAGTTTCAGTACCAATTAGGGTAGTTTAGGCAGTTTTCGGCAAAATAAATCGAATTTTCGCCCACCTAACGCTTCATAATTTTATTATTATATTGGGCGAAAACCAAACTGGCCATTGATCCGACTAAACCACTTTTTACAGGATAATCTTTTCTACAAAGAGCGCAATTTTGGAAATAAAAAAGAATATCGGAGCTACTAGCAAAATAATGAAATTAGGACAACAATCTAATATCAATATTTACAATGTAACATAATAATGATGTATTTTTATCCAATTCCAGGCAACGACACGTTGTCGACGACGCGTCGGCCGTTCACGACGCGCTACACGACGCCGGAGGACGACGAGGCGACGACGTCGGCGCCCGACAGATACAAAGACAGTGGTAATTATTAGGTACATTTGCGTCTGATTGTTGTAGGCCTAGAGAGTATAGGAATAGGTCATAACGGCTCTACCGCGAACTTCGAAATCCGCAAAGTTCGGGGATTTTTCCCTGTCACTCTAATGACGCCTTCGGTGAAGCGACAGAGAGAAATCCCTGATATTTACAGTAGTAGGCCTGGATAGCACTAATATTGACAGAATTATCGCGATAACTAAATCGCACATGTTTTTCACGTGTTGTCTTTGCATGACACGATGGCGTGGCGAAAAAGATATTAGGTAGCTTGCAGACATAAGTGTTCGCTTGACCAGCAACTGTACAATTAAGCAAGATTATAAAATTCACTAGGTTTAGTCTACAGAACATTTAGTACCTATAGATATTTAGTAACGAAACTTTACGAGTAATTATAATTATAATATTTACAATGAACTCATTATACAACGCTGTAGGCAACTAGGTATAACGAATTTGGCAAATCACGTGCCAGCAAAAAATACATCAACGAGCGGACCATCTCAGGATCTGAACTTCATTTGGGCGTAGGTATTTATTTCAATATCTGGAAATTTATTTTTATTGACTCGTAGAAAAAGTACTGTACACAATAGTGTTATAATCGGGTCCATATTGGCACTTATACAATTTTTTCTTCGAATATTTTTACTAATACCGTTTTTTACTCATAATCATCATTACTCCGAAAATTTTATCTCATACTTTTTTTCTTACTAAAAATTATACTTCTACCTACAATGTTCATAACGATTTTTATTTCGAAATTTTATCCTCCTAATGTCGTCAAGTAGATTAATCTATACTCATAAAGTTATTTGAAATAAATTGTTTATTTATAAACATTTTCCCATTAGGTTCACTCTGTTGTGGTATAATTCTTTTATGAATAACATAAACTATGTAGTCATAATGGGCTTTGTGCAGAAACTGTTGTGACATACTCAACTTTAGCATATTTCTTTGTGGCAGATTTCGAGTTGTTCGAATATTATTCGAGCATAATTTCGATGCTCCTATTTATGATGAGGCATAATCTGGATGTGTATAAAAAGTATCGGCATAGTTTGTTTTAGCATAACAGAGAAGGACTAATTACATACAACCTCTCAATATAATCGAGGTAGTAGTAATATTCTATACGTTACTTACTGTGTTACTGAGCTGAGTACTTTCTAGGTTGCTAAAAAAAAATAACCTCGAAGACTAAGGCGGGAGCAAAGCTCCCGCCTTAGTCTTCTAACCTAACCTATCCGAGTCGGATCTGCCCCGGAAGGTTTTGTTCGCTCGCTTCGCTCGCTCACTGCAGAAATTTTCACCCTCACAGCAAATTCTGCCTGACGAAAAAGGCAAGTTTCGAACATGTGGCTACATGCCCAGAAAAAAAATGCAAATCTAATTTCTGTCTTATAACACTCGGCGTAAATAATGATATGCCAAGATAGTTTCGGACAAAATAATATTCGAAATATTGTTATTTAAGCCAAGTGATGTTTCTGTCTCATTAAGTTGATGCCAAAATAGATTATACCAAGTCTGTTATGTCCTAAGCGTTTCGGACAAAAAAAGTTTAGAGTGAACCCGTTTAGTACCGTACCTACTCTGCCACAACCTGATTTGTGCAGGTAGCTAGTTTACAGTAATAGTACGATTTATATTTAATTAAACAAAAATAATTCATACATAAAACCAGTACAGATAAAAATAAATACCTATAACATTAGAATATATAGCATAAAATAAGTATAGTAAAAAATTATATAAACATAAAAGTTAGTACTAAAAATATGTATGAAAAACAATATTATGAACATAAATAATTCTATGTGATGATAATTATGAACAAAGATTATTCTAAATACCGATCATTATGAAGTTAAATTGTATAAGAAAAATTTTCGGAGTTCCAATAATCTAAGTTGCAATTTTATAAATACTTTGGCGCACCCGTTATAATCAAGCAAGTGTTGTGTTCAAGCATTTCAACCTCGTACCTTAATTAGTAACGCGGTACTCGGCTGAAAAGCTCTCTATTATAACACGATTGTGTAAAATACTATTAGAGCGATACGTTTAAGAATGTTTTATCACTTCCAGGCAACATCGCATGTCCGGGAACGTGTGTTGAGAACCGCCTGACACAATACTGCGAGGCCTACTTGACCTCGCGGGACCTCTGTGTGTCGGGCCGGTTGTGCTGCGTCGCCAAGGATGGCTACGGGGAACGGAGACCTGCAGACCTGGTGGTTCCTAGTGAGAAGAAACATACCAAGAGGCCTACTACTGCTGTGAGTAGCATTTATGATTATCAGAGATCGAACGACACGTGATGACGGCAGAAAAAATACCTACGTTTGTCATTACCCCAACTCTTCCCGTTAGGGTCATAACATAAGATTCGTAAGAGTCGACTAAGAGATTGAAGTGTCACAGACCATTCGTTTATAGAAGATTGAAGATGGGCAGCAGCGTTATTATTTATTATAGTGGACATACTACTGAGATCGCCAATCCGCTTGCCCAGCGTGTGGATTATTGGGATTTACCTTTTAATGCGTCAATACGAGTAGTTAATAGGAGAGGCCTACGTTCAGCATTGTACTAAGATAGGCTGATGATAAATGTGATCTACCGTAGCATAATTCCAACAAAAAATCGCATAAAAATTATAACTCGTGCATATATTCTCTAGCACTAGCTTAAAATAATCAAATATTGGAAGGGCATTCAAGAAAATATTGATGATTATTTAGAGTACAATCGCCAACAGATTTATCGTAACGTTCAGAACACTCAAAAACATTTGAACTCGCCTCTATCGTTATGGCATTAAAGGCGTGTTTCGATATTTTTGACCGCTCCAGACGCTACGATAAATCTGATGGCGACTGTACACGGCATTTATGTAATAAGCATTCGAGTTGCAAACAAATCTACAAGACAATAAAGACTGTCACTCTTTATGGAAATTCAGAACGACCTAAAACGACCTTTAGGTACTCAAACATCAAAGTCAAAGTCAAAATTTTCTTTATTCAATTAGGCCCAGCAACGAGCGCTTTTGAATCGTTAAACTAAATAGCGAATGAGAGAAAAAGAAGAAGAATCTGGCAACAAACTCAGCGAGACTTTTTTTTTTCAAATAATAGTTTTATAACATCTTATAGCTAACATGCATTAATTAAAAACGAAACATAAATTTGATTTAATATAAATGCAGATATAGTACATTAACTAGAGATGAAGTCTCTAATAGTCAGAATAATTATATAAATGTAATGAATTTTGAGAAATGTATGATGTAAAGATATATGTAAAAGGGCATACAATTGTTTTTAGTCGTCTAATTACTCCCCCATTCCCCAGCTGACAACCACCCCAGCGCCCTCCAAATACAAGGGCCCCACCCGCAAGTGCCGCGGGGACTGCATCAGCGGCCTGTTCGCGTTGCTATGCGACCACGTCGACGAAGACGCCTACTGCCCCGGGGAGGGCACCTGCTGTGCTACTGAGCCTAAAGGAGAACAGACGACGACTAGGAGACCGCCTACGACTCCTCGGCCTACTACTCCGGTAAGTAGATTTTAAATTGAAGGATAGATAGAGTCGGAAAATGGCTGCTGTGGAGATTATCACCGGCATCTACTAGACAAAAGAAACGCTCACTATACTATATTATTTATCCTTATATTTACTTCATTTTTATAGACGTTGCAAACAATGTAACAAACCTTGTATTCAAGGCACGGGGTGCTTAGACAAGGTGCCAATAGCTAACGCTTAATCGTTAATCGTAAACGAAAGGCAGCTAACTGTCTTTGTCGCACTAATATGAAAGAGTGACAGACAGGGAAAACTACGATACGCTACTAAGCGTTAGCGATTGGTAACATCCTGGTCTCACCGCGAGCTACTAACCTATGAACTATGGGCTATAACCACGAACAAAAGATACGCACTGCCGTGTAAAAAAAGAGACTAGCCCGGCGGTGATAGCTGATAGCTGGGCGAGTGTCGCTGTGTCTCTTTTATTTACACGGGAGTGCGAATCTTTTGTTCGTGTGTATAGCCGATAGTTCATAGCTTAGTAGCTCGCTCTACGTCATTGAATACTGTTAAATCCATTTGTTATTTTATCAACTCTTATGACATTATTCTAATCCATTCATCAATTAAATATTACTAGACTATTAGCATGTTTTTAACGGTTAACCATTGTTTGCAACTTTATTGATGGCGACTTTATACTATATGCTGTCCCGGAGAAAATAACTACCAGACTGCTGTCTATATTTCTTTACTGCCCACAACAGTGAGTATTTTATATATTACCCTATGGACTAGGTAGGTACGCGTAGGTGAGATCTGACATGACATTGCTAGATTGATCTTAAGCAGCACCCTACTTATATTTCGGTATAATTTTTCATGTAACCCTGTTAATAATTTAAATTCTAATCTTATTAAAAAAACTTATCTACCGGCTACTTATTTACAATTCCTATCTGTCAGACGAGGTGTAATTAATAACGATTTAAGAGCGAAAAAGACTCATGAGGAAACTATCCAATTGCTACCGGAAGAAACAGGCATCAACTAACTATGATACCCAACAACAGATAGCCTAACAGCGACACTTCTTCTTATTAATTCTGTGCCCTGGTCTATCTCATCAAACTATCTTATCTTATTGGTGGGCCCTTACTTATTCACTTCAACCTTTTCAGGATCTTTTGTGTTAACTACCATAACTTTCCATTAACACCGGTGTTCGCTTCCCCTAGTGGCCGACCAAGTACAAGGAGCACAAGTGCCGCGGGGAGTGCACGGGGGAGTTGTTCGCACGCTGGTGTGACCAGGTCGACGAGGATGCGTATTGTCCGGGGGAGGAGAAGTGCTGTGTTGCTGCTACTAGACGGCCGCCCACAACGCCGAAGCCTGTGAGTATGCAGCGGCGTCCATGTTAAACAAATGCAAACGTGGCATGTGACCTGAGTGCGCGCCGTTCAAATCCCTTGGACGCTCGACATGCCGCGGCAAGCCCAGCAACTTGACGTGAGCAAGTCAGGCCTTATACTAAGACATTGCAAATAAAGCAGCACATAATTTTACGTAAAATCTAAAAATCTTTACATGAAATGAGTCTTTTAACGAAATTTACATTTTCGCTCATTAGTTTGTCGGGTTTCAAGAAACAAGTTCGTTACCTTTTGTTTAATACTTAAGTAACTTTTATTTTGCTAAATTTTGCTTGTTTTGTTCCTAACAATCTGTTTCTTATTGTTTTCTCTGAAGCTGTTCTCTTTATCTATTAAGTGCTTGAATGGGTACTTAATTACAATTGTAGGATTTACAACTGTTTGCATAATATTTGTATTAATATAAACTTTAGGCCTGATTTATGTTAATTTCGCATGGACTAATTTGTACATGGCTGTTTGTTTTCTAAATAAATAAAAATATATGTGCTGCTTGCTCGTACGGTGCAAGGTTATCCAACTAATACGGCGTTAACTTTCAAAAATCTAATTTTCCCAAAAAATGTTTGAACTAAAGGATTGGGTATGATCAGAGATGAGATTGGTAGTCAGGTTATCTACCGACGATTTGTTAAGAGTGCATACACTGTTGTTCCAGGCGCCGCTGCCGCGCTGCCCGGGCTACTGCCTACTGAACATCATGGCGGCGTTCTGCGAGCGACCCGCCGTGCTGGTCTCCCACACGCAGTGCAAGACCAGCGGCTCCGTGTGCTGCGACAACAGCAGGTGACACTTCCTCACGTATCTCACCCGCCGTGCTGGTCTCCCACACGCAGTGCAAGAGCAGCGGCTCCGTGTGCTGCGACAACAGCAGGTGACACTTCCTCACGTATCTCACCCCCGTGCTGGTCTCCCACACGCAGTGCAAGAGCAGCGGCTCCGTGTGCTGCGACAACAGCAGGTGACACTTCCTCACGTATCTCACCCGCCGTGCTGGTCTCCCACACGCAGTGCAAGACCAGCGGCTCCGTGTGCTGCGACAACAGCAGGTGACACTTCCTCACGTATCTCACCCCCGTGCTGGTCTCCCACACGCAGTGCAAGACCAGCGGCTCCGTGTGCTGCGACAACAGCAGGTGACACTTCCTCACGTATCTCACCCCCGTGCTGGTCTCCCACACGCAGTGCAAGACCAGCGGCTCCGTGTGCTGCGACAACAGCAGGTGACACTTCCTCACGTATCTCCCCCCCGTGCTGGTCTCCCACACGCAGTGCAAGACCAGCGGCTCCGTGTGCTGCGACAACAGCAGGTGACACTTCCTCACGTATCTCACCCGCCGTGCTGGTCTCCCACACGCAGTGCAAGACCAGCGGCTCCGTGTGCTGCGACAACAGCAGGTGACACTTCCTCACGTATCTCACCCCCGTGCTGGTCTCCCACACGCAGTGCAAGACCAGCGGCTCCGTGTGCTGCGACAACAGCAGGTGACACTTCCTCACGTATCTCACCCCCGTGCTGGTCTCCCACACGCAGTGCAAGAGCAGCGGCTCCGTGTGCTGCGACAACAGCAGGTGACACTTCTTTCTATATCTGAGCTGCAACATGTCCAATATTGGTACCTGCCATACCATACTACCATAGTACGAATACCTACGTACCTGCCCCAACGGTGCTCCGAAGGCGGACAATTGCTGATTCGCTAACCCCAACCAGTGGTTATGCGGCCTATTTCTCAAAAGCTTGTAATTTGTAATACAAGCGGAAGCCCTTATCTTAAAAAGTGACTTCCACTTGTATTACAAGTTACAAGCTTTTGAGACATCGGTCCATTTCAAGCTGAATCATCGTAATCAAGAATTAAGGATTTCCCACGTGCTATCGATTCTGCGAGAAATCGTTCCACTTATTGTCGATGGTCAGCGGGTGGAGTTAATTTCATATTAATTTGACGTAAGTCATGTAAAATTAGTAGGCAACCAGCTAATCTTCGCCAACCATTGGTTATTTATTTGCCCACGATCTAGTGTTTTCTACTATTAGTGCGTGAATTGTCCCACAGACAGTTATGTTAGGCTACTGCCTGCCAACACCCAACTTACACCCAACTATTGAACATTTAAGAATTTAATACGGACACAAATTCTGCATAAATATTTTTTAAATTTTCGCTTGTGAGTTTTGTCATATATCTCGATAAGTTTTGTTAAAGTTTCTAACCCATTTAGTCGATCTCTGCCATGGTCGTCAAATAAAGACTCTTGTTTAACTTCCAGAGTCCCGCCCCGCACGACGCCGCGACCGACGACGCCGCCGCCACGCACCACGACCGCGCCCGCCGACCCGCGCCCCGACTGTCCCGGCTCGTGCATCGTGTCGCTACTGTCCTTCACCTGCTTCCGTGAGTGTCACCAACATGTGGGCCACTTCTGTAGCCTTATCCACTCACTTGCTTTGATTTTTGCGATAGACTCTATGTCTATGTAAAATAAGAGTGATGATATGTAACAAAAGCTACATGAAGCAAGTGAGTGGTTAACATGAGCAGCCGCTACGTTATTAACGCGTGTTTACTTCCGATCCGCACGCTCGCACCAATACGCGAGTACGAGCGGGATGGATAAAGTAAACGATTAGACCCACCAGTGGATGGACGGCATCCTTATAATTTCGGTACAATATACTACGATCGTGAACCAAGCGTGCCGATTTTGGCATATTAATTTGTAGTGGCCGACATCAGCCTGATCTGAAATTTATGATAATGAGGCGATTTTTCAGAGTCCCTCGAAGACCTCATTTCCCAATCACCCTGAGCAAGTGCAACTATGGGTAGATTAATGTAACTAATTGAGTGTCTCTTTTTAATCCCCAGTTAACAGTAACTGTCAAATAAATGTTAGCTCTATCCTTTTTTGTCTGATGACTAGCGATAAGGATGGTAATACTTTTAACTGACGGATACTTTTAACTGAGGATTGAAAAATCGGCCCAATCGAATGGGTTTTGTATAAGTAATATAATGATCCTGTCACTGTATTGCTTTGACATTAGATAAAATATTTCCGGAAACCCGTCCAATTTTCTTACTATCGTAGGGCGTTTGTGCACTACACTGACTTTTACCGTCCGCTAGTCCGGTTTTTTACGGTCCGATATGCAACGCCATTAAATGTATATAGAAGCTTGTGCACTATAATTTTACCGTCCGACATTTTACTTTTCCGTATTCCGTATAGTATTTTTCCGATCCGAGATGACAACTATGAAAAACGTGTTAATGCTTGTGCACTGCGTCCGGAATTGCACTGACTTTTACCGTCCCCGATAGTCCGATTTTATAAGCCAATCATCCGTTTTTTTCATACTACTATGCCGCACCTCCGAGTAAAAAGACGGACAAGTGCACAAGCCAATCATGCGTTTTTTTCATGCCATATCGGACCATGAAAACTCGGTCTGCCGGACAGTAAAATTCATTGTGGTGCACAATCGCCCTAAATGTCGTAATTGCAGGTAACGCGGAAATGACGGACGTGTTCAAGTGCAAGAAGGCCGGCACGCAGTGCTGCGCCCCTAAGTCCAAGGTGCTGGAGGTGACCGGCGTGCGGAACGACACCTACCCTCTAGCCACCCCGCAGTACGAGCCCTACACCACCACCCCGCACCCTACTGCTATGAGTAAGTTGACTACCCTTGTTTCCTTTTATTTGTTGACGGAGCGGGAAATGCGTTACGCCCTGTATTCTGTATTCTCAATAAACATTATCAATTTATTATTAAAAAAATACAGTTAAATCAACCTACCTCAAAAACTATAGGAGATAAATTTATTCAAACCAAAAATCGTTGATAGAGTTTATTAATATGCATAACATATATTTTTTTAGGATTTTATATCGCTTAGTTTAAAAAATAGAGAGGGGGGACTTATTTTTCAGACTTTGAGAGGTGATCTCAAAAACGATTTGCTTAAATAATAATGAGATCAATAAACCTTCATATCATTTTCAAAGACCTTTCTATTAATACCCCACACGCTTATATACAACTAAAAACATTTTTTCTATCCCTCAGTTACATGTATGGAGGGCCCCCACCCCAATGGTTTTTTTTACAATTTAGTATCATAATCCTGTAGCGGTTCATACAACACATATATTCTTACCAAATTTCGTTACTGTAGCATTTATAGTTTCCGAGTAAATCGGTTGTGACAGACGAACAGACGGTCATGACGAATCTATAAGGGTTCCGTTTTGCCATTTTGGCTACGGAACCCTAAAAACGAGCCATCAATCAAGATAATTGAAGTTAGTACGAAATAAAATAACTAAGTCTATTTGTGTGTGTTACTTTTGGTTCATACATATTTTTTGTTACACGTATTGTTTACTGCGAAGTGTCATTATTCTGCGCTGCAGGTAATAAGTATTTTTAAAACACATTGTTTTGTTCCAGCTGTTCCCTACGAACCGATTTACGGCTCGACGGTGCGGGCACCTGAGAAATACAACAAATACGTCTGCGGTGTAAAAGGTGAGCAAATAACATTCATTCTTATGTTTTTGTATGTGTCGAAGGTAGATAACTGAGCTCTCACAGACATGATAAAAAAATCGCCTATACGCTGCCTACCCTGAGGACTTAGATGGATTGCCTTTATCTATGTCAGTAATTACAACGGCTATCTTACTCTCAAACCGAACAGCAGTTAACTGGCAGGTAAACGGGTACGACGGTGGTAGCTATCCGGGCGGACCCTGCACGAGGTCTGATGATTTTTATGTTTCCTTCTTAAGATACGTTGAATCGATGACTTAGGATAAAAACACTAATGTAAACAGGAACAAAGTGAATAGGCTTTTAACACATATTTGTTAATCGAGATACTTGATGTGTTGGCTATTTTTTGAAGCGAGAGGAAAGGTGTTCAAAAACGAAAGCAAAGTCGGTGAAATTATATAAGTTGACATGCCAATCTCACTTTTCAAATTTCTTTGTCGCGGAGATTGGGCGGCGTTGACAACAGAGAGGTCTTGACCCTAGCTCCGGGACATTCCTGGTGCAAAAATTGTCAATCGCGATTCAGCGTGGCAATGCCGCGAGTGTGATGGACACTTTTGCGCCAGGGATGACACAGGGTGGGTTATTTGACTAGAACTTTAGGTATGTATTGTTTGTGACTTAAAATGTATGTTCATTGTAATAAAGTATTTTTGATTTCTTTGTAGTTTTCATATGAATTAGGTTACTGATATAATGAGTATTGCCAGGAACGTCCTCCCGTGGGTCCAAGCGCCTGGGCCGAGTGATGGGCGGCGAGGACGGCGAGCGCGGCGAGTGGTGCTGGCAGGTGGCACTCATCAACTCCCTCAACCAGTACCTGTGCGGCGCCGCGCTCATCGGCACACAATGGGTGCTCACTGCCGCCCACTGCGTCACCAAGTAAGTCTAGAATTACGGTTTTCGATATTTTTTTGCCACCAGTGGGTGCTACGTAGGTGTCCGTTCCAAACAGCTGTCAGGTAGGTATTGGACATAACCTCTCAGAAGCCTATTAAAAGGTTTCCTCAAATAAATGAAATTCTATTCTATTTCATCGGACAAATCACGTGTAATTTTTTGTTGCTCTCGAATCTGCTGAACAGCATTATAGCCAGTAAAAAATCTCTACTTTTTTATTAAACACTTTTTAAATAGGTATTAGGTACCTACTAAGTTTTACAACTTCGCGAACATTTACCTCGTAGTTGGCAAAAAGTACGTAAATTCAAGTGCTATTAAAAGGACTACTTAATTTGGCAAGGCCCATAAAATATCACCAAATATCACCATGGGTTCTAAAACAGGCCAAAATTGTATGACGTGATTAATGGACAAGCCCTAAGTGCTATACTCGAATCATAAAAGCCCTCCGCCTAACGGCGTCGGGCCTCTAACACTCTCATTAGTAATTCCGTACTTACCTCCCTTGATGCACTGCACAATGTACTATTATTATGGCAGTTTTACAAAATATTTGGATTGACCCAATTCTGACTCCCCAGCATCGTCCGGTCCGGCGACGCGATCTACGTGCGCGTGGGCGACCACGACCTGACGCGCAAGTACGGCTCGCCCGGCGCGCAGACGCTGCGGGTGGCCACCACCTACATCCACCACAACCACAACAGCCAGACGTTGGATAACGATATCGCGCTGCTCAAGCTGCATGGGAAGGCGGAGCTGAAAGAAGGTCAGTTTTCATGCTGGCTAAGAATGCCGTAGTTAATTGTATGTACCGTAAAACCACCCAACTCCAATACTGCAACTATGGTCCACAATTTCAATTCCTAATAAGCATCAATCCCTGATGAAGTGATGATTAAGAATAATTTAAGTAGCATGAAACCAGCGTGACTCTGATAACCGTAAACATAGCAATAACATACAGAAAAAAGTTGTTTCACTCAAGTACTCGTCGTTAATAGAAGTTGCCAACAATGTAAACAAATCTTGTAGATACCTACCTAGTACAGGTCCAAATGGAAAAAATTGTGCGCTGTGAGTTACAGTTTTGTAATTTTTACCAGAGCTAGAGGGTGTAAAAATAAAAAAAATTTGATGTGGAGGGAAAACCAATTCCCTCCCTGAACGAGGGGGGAGGGGGGTGAATGTGCAAACGGAAGGGTTATGTTTAAAATTTTTACGTCTAATATTTAGGCCTACTATTCATTGTTTGGTATCATTTTCATATAAAACAGACACGGGGAATTCATTTTTGATAATAAACATGAGGATTTTCATACATAAAAAAATAATTATGGGTATAAAGGTAAAATAATCACCGTTTTCATTTTGATTGTTGCGTTATATAAGTATTACCAAATAAATATATGAAAATAAAAAAATACTACAATATAGCATATTTATTGTAGTTTTTAAAAAGATATACTTTTTGGAACTTTCCATGCAAAAATAAGTTGTAAAAAAAATTGCACCTGTCGCGTACCTCGAATAAAAAACCGGCCAAGTGCGAGTCGGACTCGCGCGCGAAGGGTTCCGTACCATTATCAAGTTATTATTAAAAAATACAGTTAAATCAACCTACCTCAAAAACTATAGGAGATAATTTAATCAAACCAAAAATCGTTGATAGAGTTTATTAATGTGCATAACATATATTTTTTTTAGAATTTTATATCGCGTAGTTTAAAAAATAGAGGGGGGGGGACACATTTTTCAGACTTTGAGAGCTGATATCTCGAAAACGGTTTGCTTAAATAAAAATAAGATGTATAAACCTTCATATCATTTTCAAAGACCTTTCTATTAATACCCCACACGCTTATATACAACTAAAAAAAATGTTGTATCCCTCAGTTACATGTATGGAGGGCCCCCACCCCAATGGTTTTTTTTACAATTTAGTATCATAATCCTGTGGCGGTTCATATAACACATATCCTTACCAAATTTCGTTACTGTAGCATTTATAGTTTCCGAGTAAATCGGCTGTGACAGACGGACAGACGGACAGACGGACATGACGAATCTATAAGGGTTCCGTTTTGCCATTTTGGCTACGGAACCCTAAAAAGGGACGTTGCTTTGACTTATTGTTGACAGTACGTTTCTACGCGGGAATTTAGCGATTTTGCGTAAACAAAATACTCCATAATGTCTGTTGGGGCAAATTGCATCAACCTGGGTTAACCAAGCAACCCGGGTTAAACGTTTATTTCACACGGAATTTGATAATTGATAAATTTCTTATGAAGTAACTGACTGACCCGGCACTATACAGAGGATATCCGAGACATCAGCCTATGTGATATTAGAATGGATGGCTCTTGAACATCTCAAAAATAACAGGGCGTCTGGGGAAGACGGAATTATAGCTGAGCATCTGAAGCCAGGTGGTAAACCAATCCTTATGGCCCTTCACAAGTTGTTCAACTCCGGAAGGGAGAACGCATGGAATAGAAGAGTGGTGGTACTGTTCTTGAAAAAAGGTGACAACGCCTTATTGAAGAACTACCGATCCATCTCACTTCCGAGCCATATTTATAAGATGTTTTCAAGAGTCATTACGAATCGTCTTGCACGCAGGCTTGATGACTTCCAGTCTCCCGAACAAGCCGGTTTCCGAATTGGCGTTTCGAAAATGTTATACAGAAGACCGAGGAATAGGTATAACCTGCCCCTCTGTTTAGCGTTTAGCGTTTGTGGACTACGATAAGGGGGTTTCCATGACGTACTAATGCGGTTTAATTTAGGTCGAGAGAAAGGGACAAGGCTATACGAGTCGTGTATCACTGCCCCTTTCCCAGAACCTAAACTGAATCGCATTAGTACGTCATGGTAACCCCCAAGGCCTTCGATTTGATCGAAACTCTGGGCAGTACTACAGTCTCTTTAACGGTACCAAGTAGACTACCGTTATGTCGAAATGTTGAGGTGTTTGTACGAAAGCGCCACTATGTCAATCCGACTCCAAGACCAGAGCTTGAAGCATATTATACTGCAGCGGGGAGTCAGGCAAGGAGGTGTCATCTCCCATAATCTGTTTACCCCTGCACTGGAAGATCTTTAAGACTGGACTGGAAAAGGAGAGTATCGACATAAACAGCGAGTACCTCACTCACCTTCGATTCGCTGATGATACGGTGGTCTTGGCTGAGACCTTGGAAGATTTCAGTACGATGCTCGCTGACCTCAGTAGCGCCTTCGAGCGAGTTCGTCTTAGGATGAATATGGATAAGACGAAAACTCCCGTTACAATCGGAGACAAAACTCGAAGGTGTAGACGACTATAATATACCTAGGACAAGCTACCCAGTTAGGTAGGTCCAACTTTGAGTAAGAGGTCAATCATCGAATCAGACCAGGTTGGGCAGCGTTTGGGAAGCTACGACACATCTTTTCGTCCAATATTCCGCAGTTCTCGAAGACAAAAGTATTTGATCAGTGTGGCAAAACACACTGATCAAAGATTTAAATGTGTGATGACATACGGTACTGAAATGTTGTCGCTTAGAATGGGCCTCATAAGAAAGCTTAAAGTCACCCACAGGGCAATGGAGAGGGCTATGGTGGGAGTCTTTCTGCGAGGTCGTATTAGAAATAAGACGATCCGCAGCAGAACCAAAGTATAGCTCCATAGCTCTCCGAATCACTAAACTAAAGTGGCAGTGGGCGGGGCACATTGCACGTAGAACCGATGGCCAATGCGGCGGCCTCGCAGGTGGAAGGCACAGCGTGGGTAAGCCCCCCACAAGGTGGACAGTGAAGGTCTCAGGAGTCCGCTGGATGCGAGTGGCGCAGGACCGGTCATTGTGACAATCTTTGGGGGAGGCCTATGTTCAGCAGTGGACGTCTTTCGCCTGATATGGTAATAATGATGATTTATGAAGTAAACTTTTAACAATTGATTGTCAAATTCCATATGATATAAACTTTTAACGTGGGTGAACTGGGTTAGTTGTTTAGTCCCGGTTAGTGAAAATTACCTTTATCGTCTTTGGTAATGAGATCATTACCTAATGACAGTTGTAAAACTGATTACCCATTCCGATTCATATGATCAGATACTATATATCATACATGTGATCAGATAGACCAGATATATTATACACGCGGTATACAATAATCGATAAAATCTAAAAATAGAATCTGAACAAATAAAATTCTTAATAATCTTAGGTTATTTACAAAAAGAAGATCAGAAAATATTCAATTTAATTTCATATCAATAAATATTTACAATTGTAATATGAACAATAATATGTAAGTACAAAAATATGTATAATCTATGAGCAGTTGCCGGCACAAAAGTCTCTTTTTTGAGGTTACGCGGAGGTTTTTGTTGGAGGTACGCGTCAGGTAATTTTTTTTCAGTGAATTTTTGCATGAAAGACTACAAAATGTGTATATTTTTAAAAACTGCAATAAATATGCTATCTTACACTATTTTTTTAAATTGGATAAGTTTGTTTTTTAATACTTATATGACGCTTAAATTAAAATAAAAATGGTAACTTTTTTACTTTTACTCCAAAAAATCTACATTTTTATAAGAAATGGCTCATGTTTATGATAAAAAATGGGTTTTCCAGGTCCGTTTTACACGAAAATGATACCAAACAATGCATAGTAGGCCTTATTAATTAGTAAAAAAATATTAAACGCAACCCTTCCGCATGCACATTCACCCCCCTCCCCCCGCGCTCAGGGAGGGAATTGGTTTTCCCTCCACATCTAAAAACAACTATTTTGAGACCCTCTAGCTCTGGTTAAAATTACAAAACTGTAACTCGCAGCGCACAATTTTTCTCAACTTTGTATGGACCGTGACCCTTACTAACCTATTTGTATTCAAAGTGTATTTAATTTTCAATCTACGTCATCGAAAGCGACTAAATGCATGCATTATGTAACCAGCAACTCTTATCACATTATCCTAGATTTTTCTTGGAAAGTTTTGATCAGGTGCATTGTTCGTGACATCTATTAATTAACGACGAGTATAAAGACATGCGGCCGTGTGGTGACGGCATTAAAAATACATTTGTTACCACCCCAACTCCTCCTGCGGATGTCATAAGAGTAGACTAAGGGGTTGAAGTGTCACTGACCATTATTTGATAAAGATTGATGATGGGCAGCAGCGTCATCATAGTGGACACATTGTTATTACTGCGATCGCCAATCCGCTTGCTCAGCGTGCCGATTATAATAATAATAATAATCCATTTATTTTCAGGCATCGAAGGCCCATAGATACATACCTTACAAACTAACATACATCTTAACATAATTTATTAATCTAAGTTATTTTGGCGACATAACAGGAAGTCTCTGTTTCGTCGTCTGATTATGGGCGTTTAATGCGTCTATATGCATAGTTAAGAGGAGAGGCCTACGTCCAGCAGTGAACTATCATAGGCTGATGATGATAAAGACGTGTGGATTGTGAGATTTGAGAGCTACTAAAATTTCAAAGCAGTGGTGGCGTAACAATAGGGTGCTGGCAAAATGCCACGGGCCCCCGACCCAAGAGGGCCCCGGCCCAAGAGGCCGTGAGCTCAGAAATATTTTTTTAATGTGACGATTTTTACTGATAGGGCCCCACCAAAATAATTTGCCACAGGCCCCAGATGGTATAGTTACGCCACTGTTTCAAAGTTAACCGGATTATTCCAGGCGTGTGCTTGGTGTGCCTGCCGGCGCGGGGGGTGAGCCACGCGGCCGGGAAGAGGTGTACCGTCACCGGGTACGGCTACATGGGAGAGAGTAAGTACATTACATTTTTAATATGTAGGCTTTTTTTATACCACGACGGCAACAAAGAAGCCGTCTTCTGATAGTAAGCAGCTACCGTTGCTTTTTATTTCACGACTAAGAATAATTTCAGTATTTGCAGAAAAGTGTACATTAGTTCGCCTTATCCAGCTGTGGATGTACAGCATGCAAATACGTGTTGATACAATGATATTTTTATAGCAACATATTTGTAAAGATATTTTTGAAGAACCCCATAGATACTGTGTTGCTTGAGGAAACCTCAGAGAGTTCATTGTTGGAGCGTACGCGGGAGGATATTTGTATTAAAACCGCACAGTACGTGTTACGGCAAAGTTAATGTACAGATGTAGTGCAAAATCCTTTCTCTTCGGCTTTTCACGGAAACGCCCGAATTAATCTCCCTGTCTCAATTAGCTTCAGTGCAATATATAGGTATACTGAAGTTCATTGTGACAACAATATGAATTGGGATGTTTCCGTGAAAAGCCGAAGAGAAAGGATTTTGCACTGCATCTGTACCGTGTGTCCGTCTGCGACTGCATATTTTTTACACAGACATTAAATGTAAATATATACGTTTAAATATATTTTAGGCACCTAAACCGTACCTAATGAGGTCTTTGTCGTCGACTGTAACATTAATTTTGATTGGCTAAATACTTGCAGCCGGACCGATCCCCCTGCGCGTGCGTGAGGCAGAGCTGCCCATCGTGAGCGACGCGGAGTGTATCCGCAAGGTGAACGCCGTCACCGAGAAGATCTTCATCCTGCCCGCCAGCTCCTTCTGCGCCGGCGGCGAGGAGGGCAATGACGCTTGTCAGGTAACACTCGTGTCAGGTAACACTCGTGTCAGGTAACACTCGTGTCAGGTAACACTCGTGTCAGGTAGGTCTCGTGAGCGCGGAGTGTATCCGCAAGGTGAACGCCGTCACGGAGAAGATCTTCATCCTGCCCGCCAGCTCCTTCTGCGCCGGCGGCGAGGAGGGCAACGACGCTTGTCAGGTAACAATCGTCGGAGATAAGGGTTCGATCAAAAATCATATCGTCTTCGCACATTTGCTAATCCCCTCCCCCCAAATCGATCAAAAGGTCTTCGCACATTATAACCTACGTATGTTCCTCACAATTTTTACACTTTGTACTCTTTCAGTTAAAATTGTATACTATTACATTTAGCGTTAGACGTCGTATTGTGTATGGGTCATGTTTTCTATCTCTTGTTATAGTGCTGTTAACTTTTATTTAGAAATGAATCTACAGTCTTTTTCTGTTCATGTTTTCGTACATTGTACTCTATCCTCATTTGTTTATGTGACTGTTTGTGTTCTTAATAAATAAAATAAATTATAACAACAACGGCGGCTCGACTCTGCATATTGTAATATAAGCTCTTTGTATTATGTTCTTTCTAAATTTCGCAGTATTTTTATTTTAAAATCAACATGTCAGGTTTAATACACGAAGCGGTGTTTTACCAATTAAAAAGGCATAATAAGGAGTAATAATAGGAAAACTTAAATATTAAATCTCAAATTAAACACGAAAAAATACACAATTATAATAAAAACAATACCGAAATCACAAAATAACATAATACCAAACTAAACTTAACTAAAGAACCTTAAAGCTAAAACAATTTAAATACCAATCAGTCAAATAACCCACCCCGCAACATTCCCGGTGCAAAGGTGCCTAACAAACTAGCGGCATTTCCGCGCTGCACTGCAATAGCAAGCCTTTGCACCAGAAACGATCCGGAGCGGGGATCATGGCCTCGTTCTTGGAGACGACGCCCCAAGTCCCCAAAGAAAGATTTGGCTTCCGCGCACCAACAGCCCGTAGTTTCGACCGCCAGAGGGACAAACAAATAACCAGTCAAGCCCGAATATTTATCCCTCTTCAGCATTGCCGCTTGTTCGGCTGCAGCACCCGCCAAACGCATCGTGCGCCCGAGGTGAGAGGCCGCAAAAGTGCTCACACAAGTGGCATCCCATAAAAGGCACTTTCCTTTCTCCCACGGCACCAGCGTCAAACCGTCCGGCCGCTTGCCGTCCGACCGGCTAAGACCGGGCGGCTCTAGGACACAAGGGACATTGGCCGAAACCAATGCTCTCCGAACTAAATCATTTAAGGAATGGTGCCGTGGGAACCTGCCTGCGCACCGACGACAACTCAGGGCGTGGTGCCCGCTGCTTTCCACCATAGAGCCACAAATGCAAAGATGAGGCTGGCAAACATCGCAGCCCAGGCGGAAAGCAACGGCCACCCGTAAAGTGTCGTTGTCCAGCAGGGTACCAAAGTGAGGGGAGGGGAGAGCGCGCAACCAAGCACCTGATTCCGGGCAAGCAACCGCTTTAAGCCTGGCTAGATCGGCACCAACGGCGCTCTGCAGCAACCCCTCAAAGACTCGCTTCACCCCTACCTCGTCCCACAACCGTTGTCGGTACGGCTTTTCGGGCACTAACACGCCCGGGTTGAGAGACTCCCAGGCCACCAGAGCATCGGCAGCAAAAGGAATGGAAGCCTTGACACCATCTAAGGATAGAATATTAGTAACAAGCTCCACCACCCCCGCCGCCGACACCAAGAAGGCCGGAAGGCTCACGTCCCGCACGCGTCGAATACCCAGCCCACCACTCCGGACTGGTAACGCAGCCAAATCCCACTGGGCCGCATCCAAGCACACATTCAGCAAGCACTCCGTGGACTCTTTTAACACAAGGTCAAAAGAATCCACGAGCGCTGGATGCAGCCAGACTGGAACGGTTCGCAGAAAGTACATGACCTTGGGTACAGCAAAACAGGATCTCAGCAAAGTGAGCGCCACATGAGCCGAGAGCTGCTTCAACCTTTCCCCCGCGGACCGGAGAAGTTACTCCCGGACTTTAAACACCTCGGGCACAGCGTTGGAAAAAATTGGAGAACCCAAGAGATAGAAATTATTCATGGACAATTCCTCAATCCTGGGGAGCAAGTTCTCGAACAACAACGAAGACTGCGAAATGGCGCTACAGGCAAAAAACTCGCATTTGCTGGAGTTAACTTCGAGACCCAGCTCCCGCAAAAGGGGCAATAACGCACCCAGGTCTCGTTCCACCTCCTGTGGCTTGCCCCCCAAAGTCCCATCATCCAAGTACCAAACATTTAGTACGGAACGAGCCCGAGATATTGCCTTATGAATGGCAAGGCTGAAGATCAGGGGGCCAAGTGGGTCACCCTTATAATGTTCTAGGTTTGATTTCAAAGTGACCTTTAGTGTACGACGCGTACACCAATACTTTAATACCTATCATATTTTGAAATTAAACCTAGAACATATGACATATAGGGATAAATTTCAATATTTGGTATAGAATCGATTCGCTGTAGAGTTTTTATAATGTGCAAAGACCTTATGATCGATCTGGGAGGGTCAGCAAAATATCACTAATGATCAAAATGGTTCCGAAAATACGCTCACCGAATATAACCATGGTTGGAAGTCACAAAATGGCCAAATGTGATGATTGATGACATGATTTTTGAACGAGCCCTAAACCATTGTCAAACAGATATTTATTTTTTGTGGAACTAATATCAGCTTATTTTTTAAAGTATTATATTAAGTACTTTTGCATAGATATCGGTCTTCACCGTTGAACCAGCGGTGCCATTGATTTAGAATATATAAGTGGATCCCCAAACAGCTTATAAAATGGCCCCAAAAAATGGGCTGCAGAAGTAAATATTGCGGTCCTTTTGCTCCGCTATTCAGTTCTGACAGTTGACTATTTGTACTATTTTGCGGTGTTGTTCGCAAATTTGACACATATTGCTCACTTCACAAAGTTTTTTATTGTTTGAGTTTTTTTATTATAGTTTATTGTAAGTGAGCGTTATTAGCTTCAACTGAAACATGATAGAAATGACTTTTAGTGCCACTTTTCTTGTTTTTTTTGTTTGGCTCTGTGCGTCCATATTATTTAATGTCATTGAGCGGTGCCGATAAATCCACTGCGCCGTCCAGAAAGTTACTAATCTTATCTTATCTTTTAGGGCGACGGTGGAGGGCCGCTGGTGTGCCAGGACGACGGATTCTACGAGTTGGTGGGGCTCGTGTCGTGGGGCTTCGGCTGCGGCCGCCAGGACGTGCCCGGCGTCTACGTCAAGGTAACCAGCATCAGCCTGTATTAGTCAAATGCTGCTATGCTATTCTCTTATTCACACATTCGACGCTGCGTTCGTCAACGAGCTCGACGTCGAGACAGCCTTGTCTAAAATCCTAGCTGTTTTATTTGACATTGGAATCGAGGCTGTGAGCGAGGTTGTGGGCGAGTTCGTCGCTGTTTTTCGTTAGAGAATACGATGTTCGTACATTAAACGTCAAACTCTCGACGCAGTGTAGTTCCAGCTCATGCCGCATTCGCCGCCGAGCACTAGTGTCGTTTAAAGTACATTAGTGAATACCATTTTTAGGCTCGACGCTGCTGCAGCGCTGACACAGCGCTGGCAGCAAAGCGGTTTCCTTAGTGAATAACACTGCTGGACTGCCTCTTATTCAGACAAGATAGACAACGTGAAACTTAGACTAGCTACTCGGAATATTTAGACAAAAGTTACAGGTAGCAGTAATCAGTTGCGACTTAGACTTCATACTTACCTATACAGGGTGGGAATGAGTATACCGACAGACTTTAAAAATGCATTTTTGATGTCAAAAGAAGTAAAAAATATTATGAGACATGTCATTTTCGGACAATTTTTTTTTAAATTCTTTTTTGTGATGTTTTGAATTTTTTTTATACATGACCAGTAATAAATTGTAGGGAAAGTTTTTTTTCAATGAATTGAATTTTTTTTTAGTGGAACATTTTTCTGATACTTTTTTGTCATTTTCTCTAACTTTCGTCAGAGAGTATGTCAAGATGAAAACTATTAGTGTAAGAAATTTAATCGTGCAGGCATTTATCAATAGTTTTTTGAAAAACATGTCATTGTCTCTTAAATTAAGCCGAATCCAGAAAAGTTCATATGACATAATAGTCTCAAAATCTGGTCAGGAATACACCTTTCAAGTTTGGGTTACTCACTAACCACCCTGTATAAGAATCTTATAAACAAAACGTTTCATGTCATCAGGCGTAATAGAAGGGGATACCCCCATTTGCCAGAATTTCATTTGCCATAATTTTATTTGCCATCCTATTCAACACACATAATATTGTTTCTCATAACATCAACATATTGTAGTTCCCCCACCCTAACCTGGATAGGTTCGTTAGGTACCTTTCATCCCTTAGAGCAGAAATAGAAGCCCCGCGCAGCGGGTCTTCGTCGACCGGTTCCCAGAAGCCCGTTTTTTCAAACGCTTGTAACTTTTAATAATATAGCTAGTACTTATTTGAAAAAACTGATAATGACTGACTGATGGCGTTTGAATATTCCGTTAAATAATATTATTGCACTTAATAATATGGCCAACAATTAATATGGCAACAATTGCTTCTGGCATTTGAATATTCTATTAAACCATATTATTTCACTTAATAATATGGAAAAGAAATAGGATGGCATTGTATGATTATGGAAGGTAATATTCGGGTAAACAAGCAGTAGGTATGTCATACAATTTTTATGGTAAACAAATCATTCGGGCAAATGAAATTCGGGCAAGTTAGATTCGGGCATATGAATATTATGTTAAAATAACTGTCGGGCAAACAATAGACAACCCATGCAGTAGTGTGTTCACTCCACTAATGATGATGCTGCTGCCCATCATCAATCTTCAATTAGTAAATGGTCAGTGACACTTTGAATACCTTAGTCGACTTTTACGACACTCACGGGGTAGAGTTGGGGTGGTGACAAATGTATTCTTACTGCCGTCGCCACACGGCCAGAAACAGAACATTTAACTGATTCAAATTACGTTTTTTACAGGTTTCATCATTCATCGGCTGGATCAACCAGATTATCTCCGTCAACAACCTATAGTATAAAATATTACAGTTAGAAGGTTTTATAAAAAGTCCTCCATATAAAAGGAAATTTCATGTAATTTATAAAAGCGAAAAGAACAATGAAAAAGTCAATGTCAACTTTATAGTCATCGCTATAATTTCATGTAACACAATAGAAAATCGAGATTTTGTTGAAAGTCATAGAAGTACCTTATTATCTTTTCGACACCATGCCAAACACAAAAGCAGTCACTAAGAGCCTGTTCACACTAGCGATTCACTTGGGTGATTTTAAAGCACTTTAATCGCTAGTGTGAATTTCAGAGTTCACAGATTTTTCAATGAAATATCTAAGCCTGTTAAGAATAAAATAATAATTTCACAGAATGCAGAGACAACAGTAAAAGTATTGAGGGAGGTAAGGTAAACGCAGCTATTAACGCTCCATCGAAAATCCGAAGGTATTAGCGACCTAATAAGTAATTCGGTATTTTTTCATTGCCACAACTTATGTGAGGGTAGGTAGGTTATTTTCCAGAAGCGTTTATTTCTTGAGTATAGGGTACGGTTAAGTTAGTTTGAGTGGTAGTTCGATAAAAGATAAAAATACATCAATCAAGTTGTGAGTACCGAGAAAGAAGGACATTCCATACTGGCGCTTGCACTTTCAAGTAAGGACTCGACTTATCTGTCTAAGACGTTTATTTTAACAATTGACTACTTTACATCTACATTTATTGCTAATCATATTCATTTATTTATAAATTACAGATATTTTATCACAATTTATCAAATAACATCCATTATCATATATAAAATATAAAATTAAATTTGGGCGGTGATTGCTTCATTATTTTTAGTAGTAGCAGCTATCAACGACCCGTAGGTCGGTAATGACTAAAATGTCATGTTTAGTTTTTTCTTTCTCGTACGATATTATTCTATGAAAACATAAGTATGTTTATAGATTAAATGAGATCAAAATATTTGTAATTTTCAAAAAACTATTAACGACATACACATTAGCACTTGGTTTTCTTCTTTTGATGTTATAAAGTTAACCAAAATACAATATTTTTGGAAAACGGATATTATCTTAGACATTGTTTATGACGAAGTTTTATCCATTAAAAGTGCTTTTAGGTCCTAAATTTTTAATATCACGTAATCAGAAAGTGTTTTGTAGCGACAAAGATAATAAAAATACAATATTTTTATTGTTTAATATGGATCGGTAATACATTTTACGTTAGTTCTTACATATTCTATCAACGACTCATAGAAATCGCTGATACCAACCATAAGAAGGTATTACCGACCGTACCTAAATAAGTAGGTAGTTATAATATTAAGGAAATGATTAATGCTATAAATTACTCATTACAAAAATACAAGTTTTGGCTACAAACATGTGGCTTTGGTAGGGAGAGTTGCCCGATCAGCCTCTTCCTAAACGAACACATTAAAAACTTAGTAAATCACATCATTTCGATTGTCGTTCAAAAATGCTCCGAAATATTTAACTTGGAAATTTAGAAATATTACCTATATAAATATATTTTATTTTCTTCGTAATCAAAGTGAAAAGCGGTGTACCACAAAGGCATAAATGTCCATTTTTACCCTCGTCAACTATTTGAACATAAAATTGCCTCGGGTAGAAATGGTTCCCTTTATGCCCTTGTTGTACAATCTACTATTGAAACTCAATCGGTAATGGCTGCTTAAAAATCGTTGATACCTTCACACCCATTTTTATGGGTCGTTAATAGCAGAAATCGATTTTGTATTTTAGAAATAGATTTTTGAAATCTTAATGTTCAATTAAAGGACGAATAACTCATTATTTACCTTTTTTAATTATCATAGTAGCACATAAAATAGGAAAATTAAATTTTGGGACAACGTATATACTTAAAAACTAGGCCTGATTAAAAAAATGCCTTAAGGGGGGCGTTAATACCTGCGTTTACCTTATATTCATCCTTACTTGTCTTATCAGTTATCTAGTAAGCAATTTTCTACCCTTACGTACTTACAAGAGCACATTCCCTGCCGTATAATTAAGCGCTCCCATGTGCGATAATAGAATATTGCCTCTGGTCTACTTATTTCGGCAAAGCTCACTTTTTTTCGACCATTGTTTTCGAGGAGAAAAGTGTATTTTGGAGGTTAGAAGCTTGTTTACTACCTATTAGGAAAAGTTAGGGTGAATAAGTTGTAGGTACACCAATCGTCAGTAGAATCTAAAAAAATGTAAACTAACGTAACTACAAAATTGGCATTATTCTATAATCAAGCACTTTAGAACACAATGTTGGTTTTATTACGAACTTAAAACCTTAAACCTTGAGCTCACATACATTTTTAGTTAAAATTATATTTATTAGTAGGTATTCACTTAAAAATACATGTGCGAATGTGTCAAAGACGTGTCAAATGCTACAACTACAATACAGAAACTACATTTTTTTATATGTATACCAATCTTTTATTCAAATAACATATAATAATTTAAAATGAGTAACAAGTAATTAGTGAAAATAAATAATTATTAGTGAAAACTACAATACTACATGTGACGGGTGACAGGAGGGCTGGTTGTTACCTTGCGCAACGTATATAATATAAATAACTATTAGTGAAAACTACAATACTACATGTGACGGGTGAAAGGAGGGCTGGTTGTTACCTTGCGCAACGTATTGGCATTGCCGGCCAACGCGGCAATGCCGCCAGCCTTCTTGGCACCCTGCCGCAAGGCACGAGCTCGAGCCCGTTTTTTATTTATAAATTTCATTAAATTTAAACTTCTTTTTGTAATGTTTTCCAGTATTTTTTGGGTTTATGTAGATTTTAGATCTAGTTTTTACTTTTTTTTATCTAGTTTTAACTTCGATGTAGTAGTTAGCTCTTTGGTAAATAAATAATCATTAAACAATACTACAAAAAAAAGTCAGCCATATTTGTTTACTTTTTTTTCTGGGTTCTACTGACGATTGGTATAGATAGTTCTGCTGTCGACTTTCTACATTTTGAAATTCGCCCGTTCAAGATTGTGCGAATATAAACATTTAGGTACTGAAAGATGTGCTTACATCCTCTTCTCTCCGAATGTAAATAAGTACTTATTTGTTTTAAGTTATATATAAGTTAGGAATATTTAATTTATTTCGGCGGCATTTATTTCTCTCCCACCATTTATTTATTCTGCACCAGGTAGGTCATTGTATTTAATTGTGCTTACGTGATTGATCTAGGTCAATTAATAATACTTAGATAATTTTGTGGGTCCTCAACCCATCTTAATATTATATCGCAAAACTAAGACGATAAGTAGGTATGAGAAAACTAGGTGCTACATTGAAGTGTTTTCTTCTGATATTACTTGCGTAAACGTAAGGCCATCTTCTATTTTTATACAAGTCTTTGACTATAGGTACGAATAAATTAAAGTATTAAAATAAAAATCGAATAAACCTAGATTTTTGAATTTTTTAACTGTACCTAACTGTGATTCACTTTCGAATCAGAGTTAAATTACAATCAATTCAATATGTCTATTGGATACTTATACGCACACACCCGTATGTATAACAAGAAACCTTGATGTCATATTTTTAGAGCAGTTATTTACTTATTAGTTTTAGTATGGAAGCCAAACAACTATTGTAATACAGATACGTAATATTATATAAAAGGTGAACTAAGCTTCTGGACTAAGGCTGAAATCTCACATAGTACATTTTTAATGTAATTGCAATGTGCAGTCAGTGTATTAAAACATTTTGGTTGTTGTAACAAACCATTTGACACCTACTGTACTAATGTTAGAATTTAAAAATCGATCATTTATATTTCGGTTAATCACCTGTTCATCCTTAAAATCACAGTTTAATAGTATTCAAATTTGCTTTGATTTTTTGACAGTTAGGCACTGGTCTCACCGCGAGCTACTACGCTATGAACAAAAGATACGCACTCCCGCGTAAATAAAAGAGACACGGGAGTGTGTATCTTTTGTTTGTGTTTATAGACCATAGTTCATAGCTCGCGATCAGACCAGTGCCTTAGTTGACCATTCCAGTGGTCATCCACTAATCATATTAGAGCGTGCTGGATAGCAAACTACGCAACTTTTGTCCCCTGGGTGACGTTACAGAACAACAAAAAAGGAGGTGTATTAATTTCTAAAAACTTTAACCTTTTCACAGCTAACAGGAGAAACGGATGTGTCGTCACTCTGACGCCAGGCAATGGTGATTTTAAAGCGAAATTTAACTTTAAGTAGTCTCGCATTAGCGTAGCTGTCGGCCAGTGTTGTCATTGACGTCGTAAAATTCTTCCGTTGTCGACTATAATGGCCGACTGTTGCGGTCGAAAGGTTAAAGAAACCTACCCCTTATTTGTAATTAGGACTTTATATTAGATGTGTGTGTAATAAATAATCATTAATTTCATCTCCAGAGTCCAGTTTAGTCCAGAGGCTAAGTTGATCTACGATGTTTAGTTTAGTATTAGGTGCTTACAGCTAGCGTCTAGAGGGCTGATTAATCAAGTCAATTTCAAGTTAAAAAATATTTAGTTTTTCCTAAACAAACTATAATACCGATGCCCTTATACTGAAAATCCCTATTTTTGTAGATCGGCATCATATTCATAAAACTAGCCCTCAACATATCAAGGCTTAGTACATGATTTTGCGATAGTAACTATGTTGCCGCGAGATAGATTTCCCGTCTTTTATTAACTATGTTAACAAAAGAGGGACAGAAGGTTTGAGTCGTCGCGAAATATTGTCGCTTTAATCATGTGTTTTAACCCTACATATTCGGGTTACTGGATGTAGCCCAAAGTAACAACGAATAGTTTTAGCAATAAGAAGATAGTATTTTAGTAATTTATTTCTTATGTAGAAGCAAGGCTATGGTTTTAATCGTGTTTTATGTATTTATTATATTTCAAGCCATAACTTCGATTTCGTTTAGGCTCTAGAACGTTGTAAATAATACCATAGACAAAATTATAATAAGACGCGTAATTTGCATGAATTGTAGGTGTTTAACAGATTAACCTGGCCGTGTAACTATTTTTTATCTGTTATTGCCATGGTTACGATCTCCTGAGACACGCTGGTTTTATGCAAAATGTGCTACTTTAAACTGTGCATTTTTTTTCTGGTAAGCCCTTTCCTTTATGGGCCACCTACAAACATGGACCCCATGCGTGTTTGCATCGTTTAAGTGGCATAAATCCGGCTTGACTAAGAAGACCGCAACAATGGCAATAATAAACAAAAAAAAGGCGATTCTCTATATACCATCTCGCGATTTAAATTTGGTTCACGGTTCTCGAGGTATGGACCGACCGAAGAGATATCCAGTAAACAATACATACAATAAAACATTCGCAATTAAAACATCCTCATACGCTACAAAATTGCAAGTCTTATCATTTTTTTGTCTCTGTTAAGACTAAAGAATGTCATGTGCAATGCTGAATTATTGTTAATATCTTTATATTCCTTTAATGATATCATGTTATGCAGGGCTGCAGATATAAAATAAATATCTTCCATTTTCGAGAACTGTGGCAGTTACTTCATTCAGAGACAGCTTCTCGATATTTACGTACTTCGATTTTTGGAGTAGGTAGTGTATTAAATCCAAAATATTCAATTCTGAAGAGACTATTGAAAGCAAGTTCATAAATATTGTGCAATGTACAATTAACTACAAAGGAATGTATTCCCATTTTCACATTACTGCGTTGTACAGTCGGCATCAGATATATCGAAGCGGCCGCAGTTCTCAAAAATATATGAAAATGCACTCGAACGCCATAAGAATAGAGGCCTGCTCAGATATTTGTAAGCCGATTCGATTATACACCGTCTTTTTATTGATTTCCCTTAAATTAAAGGGAAGCTTATTTAGGTCAAAAATAATCAATTTCTCTAAGAAACTAGTGTTTTAACTCTTACTGTTATTGAGTTATTAAAAACTAGCTACCCGCCCCGGCTGCGCACGGGTACTACAAGTATACCTACATAAAAACCTTCCTCTTGAATTACTCTACCTATTAAAAAAATCTCCTCAAAATCCGTTGCGTAGTTTTAAAGATTTAAGCGTACAAAGGGACAATGTAGTGAAAATAAGTTTAATGACTGAACAAGTGTATTGCAACCTTTATTACATCCCAATGTTACTTATTTGACGTCTGCCGCCAGTCACCTGAGATAAGTTCTTAAGGTTCTTTCATACTTGCCATTACAATGATTATGTATGAAAACGAAAAAAAAAATTTTTTTACGAAATTAACAAAAGCCGATATACCAGACAACTTCTATTGATGTCCCAAGTAATCTGTCCAATTTAACGGAAATGTAAAAAAACACCCTGTAATTGATGGCGACTGTACCTAATAAGTGAAAAAGTGAATACATTATTTATAGTCTGACTGTACAGGGGGGTTACCTTGACGTAATACTGCGGTTCAGTTTAGGTCGAGAGAAAGGGACAAGGCAATGTAGTCATATATCACTCACTGAATCGCATAAGTACAGTCGAGGAATTTAATTTCGTACCTTGTCACAGTGACAATCAATATGAAAGCTGCTAGGACTGTCATATTATAGCTACTATGACAAGGTACGAAATGGGTAGGAAATTAAATTCCTCGACCGTACGTCATGGTAACCCCCAGGGTCGCGTTTTATAAAGTTACAATTTACAATTTCGCTGTTTGCCTCTCTAACGCACGCACTTATTGGCTAGAAAGAGAGGCAAACAGCAAAATCGTAAATTGTAACTTTATAAAACGTGACCCGGGTATAAATTTGCTTCCTTGCAAAACATGTAACCATTTTAGCATATTCGTTAGGGTGTTACCACATTTCGCTCAAATAGTGTATCAATTGTGTGAACGAATAAATTGATCGTTTTAAACACCCTTATAACAGCATTGAACAAGATTTCAACGACCAACTATTCTAATTATATTGAAGATATCCAAACATATTGTATGGATAGACTTCAATTTAGGTTGAGTTGGGACGCTTGAAGTCAGGTTTAGGTACCTTTAAATTTAAGTACTGTCTGTTTGCTAATAAAAACGTGAAAATTATCATTTCGTTTTATTACCCTATGAAAATTGTGAATGTTTCAATATTCACAGTCGTAATGCACCTACATTAACTATTAGATGCTAATCAACTTTTAGACCGACACTATTTTGTACGGCAACGCTGGGGACAAAGTTTGTTAGAGAAATTGTGTCTATATTGTATGTACGGCTCTAATAATATGTATCCGATTTTGATCCTTAAGCCTTTGATATACGTTCTGTATACATATTATTAGACGTGACTGTACGCGAGTGACTAATTTTTTTTTTCACGGTTACGGTCACCCGAGTTACGCTGGTTTTATGCAAAATTATGCTACTTAAACTATGCAAACGTACATTTTAACTACAAACGTGGACTAAAATGTATGTTTGCTGACTTTAAGCAGCATAATTTTTCATAAAATGTATGCGACTTAAAGAAAAGTTGATTTAATTAAATGCATTGTGTCTCATACAAGTTATTGAAATAATAAGACCCAAGTAATTTTTGTTACATAAAGTATTTTATTACCATATTTCGAGTAAAAACCTACGTACACAATCATAGCAATATCAATTTCATCAAACAGCATGTCTGTGGTTATGTCAAGCAAACATTGCGTGAAGAATTGAAGATACATATTTATCTTATAAATAACACAATGCTCGTAACTTACCCGGAAATTACATACACTTAGTTTAGGTTCAGAGTGCCAACCCATCTGACAATCATCATGAGGCCTGCCTGCTGTACAAGATGTAACAATAAAAGAAATAAAAATCACGATACTTATTTTTCTATGGACAGATGTCATTATGGCGACGGACTAAATACAAATTACAAATACCTTCGCGTATTTTTTTACTATATTGTTTTGTTTTTCTGATCAGAATACGGTAATGAATTGATATTTTAAGGAATTGTTTTGTCGTTGTTGTTTATCCAATAGCTTTGTCATTTTTGTAACATTTATGTTATATTTGTGGGAAGTAATGCACTCCTTAAACTGGGCAACTACTGGTGCCAGACTGGGCACTGCTTTACCCTTTAGCTAGTGGAAAAAAGCCTCAAGTCTAAAGAGTGATAAACTGATAAATGTGTCAATCTCACTTCAATTTAGACGACGCGACACATAATATCAGACATTTGTGGCTATAGCTTATTCGATTGGCGTATGATCGGTCGTTGACAGATGGGGTGACGCCCTTATGTCACGCGGTATCCAGTTCATTTATAAATGTAAGTAAAGTTCGAAAAATATTATTTGACCGACTGTTATCTTACTTACGACCTTTTGTTTTGCGTTAACACTTACTAGACAATCAGCAGTCGAACCCTGTTCTATTGTTAATGACGCAAAACAAAAGGTCGTAAGTGAGATAAGAGTCGGTCAAATAATATTTCCGGAACTATATATCGTTCGTCTGACAGAGGAACAATGAAATGCGAAAACTTAGATTTCTCTCACGTAAGTTTCATGTATAGATGAATTATCGAGAGCTTGGCATTATATTTGTAGTGGTGGTAGTAAAAGTCGTATTCTTATGATGGACCTCACGTATTTACAATTAGGTTTACTATTAGCCAAACGATGACAGTAGAAGGGTGGAGAAAATTTAAATTATATATTAAATATGCCTGTGATTGTAAACACACAACACCACATAATCCAAATTCATGCTTTCGGTTATTTATCTATAATATCTAAAATAGGTTTTAATTATGAATGCCAGCATAAAAGGTAGGGTTCTACTAAATTGGTAATTACCAATCACACATCTATATAAATTATTTAAAACAAACAAATAATTTCAATGTCAAAATATATGAATAATAATTTTCAAAAGTAGTTTATGTATTACACTATGTCGTTTACATAATATCGAATAATCATTTTAAAAATAAAATTACATCTATAGAAATGGTTGTGATAGAATGAAGTGAATATTTAAAGTATCATTTTATATTAAAGTGCTATCTGACGGCTGTATAAAAAGTTTGGTTCCACACGTAAATATCCTTACAAAAACATAATTACATCTAAAATGCGTACTTTAACAAATATACCTAATAAAAATAAAATGTTTAAAGTATAGTTATACCTAACCTCTTTGTTCTAGCCGATTAGATACAGTTCTTCATAAGTAAATAATTTTATTGAAGTCAATACTGTAAGACGACAATTGGGATTAGACAAACAAAAGCAAGTTTTCACTAATAAATTGTTTTGATATAGTCGTACCACATAACTTTTCCAATTAACTAAAACATAAAACTTTTGATCTGGCGGACAGTTTATTTGGCGGCAATCGATCTGAACTCCCGACTATATCACTTCAATTTTAATTAATTAAACAATCCACAAACCTGACACATGGACTCCCAAGTCCGTTTCCAAGTCACGTATCAATTATCGAGTAAAAAAACCTAGAAACGTAGGCACCTTTTTTCTAAACCGTGTAATTATAATACACACAAGCAAAAACGATGCACAATGTCCACATAAGCGTGCTGAGTGGAGCTCGAGTGTCCACTCAGACTTTACACCTACACAAATAAGTCATTGAAATAACTGGTACAGATATAGTGCAATCTGTAGGCTTGGTACATTGGTGCGACAGTATATCGCCCTGAGATAGATTTCCCGTTTTTTAGAAACTATGTTAACCTTTTAACCGTCTGATATCAGGGCCAATCAACTTTTCGGTCGACATATTTTCTGTTTGCTGCGTTATTTTCATGAACTTACAAATGAACGTCAATTAATACTATACACATATTTACAGTGAAAAACCGTTGGAACCTGAATGTATCGCATGTACAATTTATAAGCATTTTTTCTAGCAAACTTGATGAAATTGTCACCTGCGTTAGGGGACAAAATAGTGTCGATCGAATAGTTGATTGGCCCATCAGACAATTAATAGCCAGCTCACCCTGCCCGTCTGGTAAATGAGACAAAGGTATGTTTTGGCTTTAAGAATGTAAAAATTAAGAATTCAAATGCAAGCAAAGTATCTACATACATATATGTATCTATCTATATAATATCGTCGCCTGGTAACGATCACATCACAAGCCTTAATTGAGCTTACCGTGGAACTAGGTCGATTTGTGAAGATGTCCAAAAATATTTATTTATTTACATATACATATATTCTTGGGACATCTTACACAAATCGACCTAGTCCCACGGTAAGCTCAATTAAAGCTTGTGATGTGGGTACCAGGCGACGATATACATAATAGATTAATACATATAGATACTTAAATACATAGACAGCCATCACCAAGGAACAAATTAATTGTGATAAATAAATAAACAAATAATGCCCTCGGGTTTCGAACCCGGAACCTCCATCTTCATAGGCAGGGTTACTACCAACTAGGCTATGGAGGCTGACGAGCGAAATTCTGATTTGCGTTGTATTTTTTTAGTATTGGGCACGCTAAGTCAAAAATTCACGGTTAAAAGGTTACTAATACTAAAACAGGGATGAATTATGTCGCCGCGAGATACTGTCGTCTTAATCATGTGCTACCTTACACTTAATCGTTCCGTTCGATGAGCGGTTTCTTGTGCGACGTGGGTGCGGGGAGGCGAGAAGTTTTCTTGTGGGACACCGGTTTGTATGGCGGGATAGCTGGGTTCTCTTTGCCGGGTTGCTGCAATACAAATTTAAAATAAACAATTTTGCTTATTATTTAGTCACCGTTGGACATCTATATTTTCACACGTCTATGTCTACAGGTAAATTCACGAAAGCTGGCACGAATGGATCGAGTAAGTGACAGAAAGTATCTATGTCTGAATGACAGTAGATACAGGTTGGTATAGCAGGGCCGCATACACACAATGATAGATGTCATTAATTTCATTCATTCCATTCGTGCCAGCTTTAGTGAATTTACCTGTACAGGTGACCAATTTTATTTTGCTTCATCACTTTAAATCTGATTTTTTTTTGTAACTAGATATTCCTTTTTTTTATCCCTCCCGTCAAAGTAGATTTAAACGTTTCTTTTACATAATCACGTTTGTTTCAGTAATGAAAACTTATCATTCGACGAATTAATATATAATTCACAAAGAGGGAATACAATTTACTAATTAAAATCTTTCAATAAACAGTTTCAATACCCAACACAAAAAATTAATATAAAAAGGTGTCTGTTTTTAACGAATTCAGTAGCTAGTTGTTAGTGGTGTTAAAAGTTCGTCGTTTCCGAGATTACCCTGTGTATCCACTGACATGGGATCACCATTTTACGTAGCAACAGTCTATTGCAAACAATCAAAGCGTGTGTGGAAAGGGAGGTGTTTTTACCATCCTATGGGCATTTTCACTTCTAGGGACACCCAATTAGCTTAAGGGCCTGTTTCACAATCTCCAATTAAAGCTATCTGTCAGATAAAAATAACACGTTCTCTTCATTCTTCCAGGTGAAAGAAAGAGATAGTGTTATTTTTTATCTGACAGATAGCTTTAACTGGAGATTGTGAAACAGGTCGTAACTCTCACAAAAAAGTTAACTTCAATGTCAGCTTTGTAACGACAATGATTAAATATTAACAAAAATATTTTTTTTAGAAAGAATACGCGTATATGCAATATAAAAACACGAATAAAGTGGATTTACGTAAATATTTCATGCTTAATTGTCGTTACAAAGCTGACATCGAAGTTAACTTTTTGTGAGAGTTAAGCTAATTGGGTGTCCCTAGAAGTGAAAATGCCCCTATAATAGATGTCAGTCTCACAGGCAGTCTCACCTTCCTATAATAGATGTCAGTCTCCCTGAAGTAGACTGTCCGAAAGGGGTTAGCATCGGATACCACTATAAGGTCTCACAGGCAGTCTCACCTTCCTATAATAGATGTCAGTCTCCCTGAAGTAGACTGTCCGAAAGGGGTTAGCATCGGATACCACTATAAGGTCTCACAGGCAGTCTCAGCTTCCTATAATAGATGTCAGTCTCCCTGAAGTACACTGTCCGGGGGTTAGCATCGGATACCACTATAAGGTCTCACAGGCAGTCTCACCTTCCTATAATAGATGTCAGTCTCCCTGAAGTACACTGTCCGGGGGTTAGCATCGGATACCACTATAAGGTCTCACAGGCAGTCTCACCTTCTTATAATAGATGTCAGTCTCCCTGAAGTAGACTGTCCGGGGGTTAGCATCGGATACCACTATAAGGTCTCACAGGCAGTCTCAGCTTCCTATAATAGATGTCAGTCTCCCTGAAGTACACTGTCCGGGGGTTAGCATCGGATACCACTATAAGGTCTCACAGGCAGTCTCACCTTCCTATAATAGATGTCAGTCTCCCTGAAGTACACTGTCCGGGGGTTAGCATCGGATACCACTATAAGGTCTCACAGGCAGTCTCAGCTTCCTATAATAGATGTCAGTCTCCCTGAAGTACACTGTCCGGGGGTTAGCATCGGATACCACTATAAGGTCTCACAGGCAGTCTCACCTTCCTATAATAGATGTCAGTCTCCCTGAAGTACACTGTCTGGGGGTTAGCATCGGATACCACTATAAGGTCTCACAGGCAGTCTCACCTTCCTATAATAGATGTCTGTCTCCCTGAAGTACACTGTCCGGGGGTTAGCATCGGATACCACTATAAGGTCTCACAGGCAGTCTCACCCTCCTATAATAGGTGTCAGTCTCCCTGAAGTACACTGTCCGGGGGTTAGCATCGGATACCACTATAAGGTCTCACAGGCAGTCTCACCTTCCTATAATAGATGTCAGTCTCCCTGAAGTACACTGTCTGAAAGGGGTTAGCATTGGATACCACTATAAGGTCACACAGGCCTCACCTTCCTATAATAGATGTCAGTCTCCCTGAAGTACACTGTCCGGGGGTTAGCATCGGATACCACTATAAGGTCTCACAGGCAGTCTCACCTTCCTATAATAGATGTCAGTCTCCCTGAAGTACACTGTCTGGGGGTTAGCATCGGATACCACTATAAGGTCTCACAGGCAGTCTCACCTTCCTATAATAGATGTCAGTCTCTCCGATAAGGTCCGACCGAGACCCATATTTTAGTCTCGGCCGAGACCGAGACCGAGAATAAATTTGATTCTCGGCCGAGACCGAGACCGGGACTTGGTGGAAAGTATAAAAAACGTATAAATTACATAAAAAATCCCTAGCAAATACCTATATTAAGTCCCACGTCAAACTAAATACAGCAATTTTTATCGGATATTTTCTTTTTTTGATTTTTTTTATGTAGGTACCCCACAAACCGGTATTAGAATTTTAGGTATTTTTATCTGTAGTATGATAGGGGTGGCTTACTCTAAATTATTCCTTTAGTTCATTTCAAAGTGAAATTAAAGTCAGTTCATGTTAACCCACTTGTTACTACTGACCTTTATAACGCCACCAATTGAGCGTTACATCTACCCGCAATATTTATGGCTTTGACGTTGCATAAACAAAGATCAAGTTTAATTATTGTACTAAGAAATGGTACTTCAACAAATCACATTGTTCTTTGTCACAGTGTCGGATGTGATTTTAAGATCAGACGTGTTTTAAAATAACCTAAGTGATTTTTTTGAAACATGTCCCCGAAAAAGTCAGTTTTTTTAAGGAATTTGTTGATAGTGTAGCCTAATCATGATGTTTCACGGAGGAATGATATAATAGTATAATTTTAATATAAAAAAAGCTTATATTATCACGTTCTTTTTTGGATTTTTTTTCAATTGAAAAATTGTGGCGTTATAACGCCCGGTAGTAAAATTGACGTCTATTTATTGTCACTATTTTGTTTATTGGCCATTGAAGAAAAAGGGTTTAAGCCATAATGAAATAATTGACAACCTGCACCATTTGGCTTTTGATGATGATTTGCCAATGAAATCACTATTTTTCTACCGGAAAATCCTAATACTGACTATGAAGTATGAAGTAACTGATGAAGATTCTGGTGATGAGGAATTTCTGTCATTACATAATCTTCCTTCCAGGTTTGTTTTTAGTCAACTTTGTATTTTATTTTTCATTTCGGTAAATATGGTTTTGACATACATAATTTTAATCGTTTTAGGATCTCAGCTAAGGGCTCCCACAGAGACTATATAGCTCATATTCGGAAAATGAGGATTCGGAAGACGATTTATCTTTGTCGTCATTAGCCAAAAAAAATTTTACTGCAAATGATAACGAACAGTTACCCCCGCCTCCAGTTTCCAATCCTAGAATGAGTTCTACGCGTTTACCTAGTGTACAAAAATCTCAACAATACAAGTGGGTAAACCAGGAGAACCCCAGGGAACGTAGACAGTGGCAAGACCATCAAGAGCCGAGAAATTACCAATCCCCTACTTATTAATATGAGTGTATGATGAGTGATGAGATAATTGAGCTATTGGTATATCATACAAATTGATACGCGAGCCAGAAAAATGCCGTCGGTGATATAAGTTTTTCAGAAATGAAGTGTTTTTTGGGAAAACTTTTATACAGTGACCCACCAAAGACGCGTTTTGTGGCTTCTCATACTGTTTATATTTAATTTAAAGCCAATAATACAACGTTTAACAATGATAGTGTATTTTATTTGAATCCGAAATACATTGATATAGCTACTGGCTGGTAGCCGCCGATTTTACTACCGGCCTTTATAACGCCACTCATTTTCCAGCTTTCCCAGACGATCAATATTTTTTATTTTATTTTTACTGTAATATAACTTCATTATAGGACATCATATTTAAAAATCAAAGCAATCCGACACTTTAAAAAGTTTCAGTAATAACTGGGTTAATATGAGACCAATAAAATCGCAGTAAGTTCGCAAGATGGCGTCAAGCTCGCCAATTACATTACGAATCTCGGCCACGGCCGAGAGTCCCGGCCATTTTTGGCCGAGAGCCGAGAGGGATATCTCGACTCGATTTTTGGCCGAGAATGTCGAGACCGAGACCGAGATCTCGGTCGGACCTTACTCCCTGAAGCTGTCTGAAAGCGGTTAACATCGGATACCACTATAAGGTCTCGCAGGCCTCACCTTCCTATAATAGATATCCGTCTCGGAGGTACACTTGAGGATGGGCGGCGCCCTGGCGTCTGCGGGCGGCGACGGCGTCGTGAACTCGCTGAGGGCGGAGTCGGACGACAGCGACTCGTTGTCGGACGGCGGCCGGGTGTCCGGGTCGGACTCTAGCACGATGCAGTCCTGTAAGGAAGGACGTTAAGATTAGACCCCGGATTGTTGTGGCAGTGACGTCACAATAGGGTAATTTGGGGAGTAAATGGAATGGAAGAAAAAAAATATGCGTAAATTATAAGATAAAAATGTATATTCATTTCACTAGAGAAAAACATAATTTAATTTATTATACGTAATGGAATAAATTTGTATAAAATAAAAAAACATTAAATTGATAATTTTTTTTAAATTAATTTTACTAGTTTACGACGAAAACCGGTCGGATAATCATTTCGTTCCACTGTTCCAATATTAGAATTAACTTTATATGCATAATCAATGCATGCAAACTATACAGACCTACATACAGTTTGACCCGATATAAACTGTTTGCTTTCGCAACTGCACGTCACATTCATTTACACAACATGTCATTTCTTATATTATCTTATCTTATAATTTATGTATAATTTTTTCTACCGTTCCTTTTACTCCCCAAATCACCCTATTGTGACGTCACTGCCACAGAATCCGGAGTCTAGTTAAGATAGATTTAGGTCGGGAGTAGAAATCAAATGTTTTTTTCGGGAATGTATGAAAATTTCGTATTTAATTTAACTGTGTTTCCGCATGTGTACAATCTGAATATCTTCAAGGCAAGAGTGAATAGGTATCTCATAGGTACAGATGTAGTGAGAAATGACTTGCCTTCGGAAACGTTCGTCAACGTCATGCTGTTTCAGTCTATCTCACTGAGACTGACAGTAATAGCTGTCATGCTACTTCAGTCAGACTCGGTGACACTGCCTGAAATAGCATGTGTTTACGAACGTTTCCGAAGGCAAGTAATTTCTCACTACACCTGTAAACGTGTTCCACCGTAGACTGCATCATCACTTACCAGGAGGTATGATCGTGGTCAAACGTCTACCTATTATAAAAAAAAACGGGTACAGAAATAATCAATGTCACCCACTGTCAATCCTTTCCATCTATTTCAATTGACTTTTTCTCGATGACATCGCGTTCTCCTGGTATAAGTGAAAATTAGACCTAATTCACATTGGTGTAGAGTTGAAAATTAAAGTGGAAACTTTCATTGATTTTTCCGGAAAAAACGAGCTGTTTTGAAATAAACGAGCTTCAATCCGGAAATTTTCAACGCTAGTCGGGAGTACACCTGTGAGCTCTTACGTAAGTTGTAAGGAAGAAGCTATATTAACCCTTCGTCTGTGTTTGATAAGGACCCGTACAATAGGTATTGAACACAAATCAGTGGTTTTCGATATTTTTTTTCTACCACCAGGTGGAGTTCTGTAGGCTTGCAGTCCGAACAACTACCGGATTCATAGATACTGAACACAAAATATAGAAATTCTATTATATTTGGCATATATGTGGCAGTGGGCTGGCCATATTGCCCAGAGGACCGATGACCGGTGGGGTCGGCGTGTTCTCTCATGGCGACCACGCACTGGACGGCGCAGCGTGGGAAGGCCCCCCACAAGATGGAGCGATGACCTGGTAAAGGTTGCGGGTGTCCAATGGATGCGGACAGCTCACAACCGATCTTTGTGGAACTCTCTGAGGGAGGCCTCTGTCCAGCAGTGGACGTCAATTGGCTGTCAGTTTTGTAACGACAATTACGCATTAAATATTAACAAAAATATTTTTTTATTATTTAATTCAGAAAAAATACGCGTTTATGCAATATAAAAACATGAATAAAATGGATTTACGTAAATATTTCATGCTTAATTGTCGTTACAAAACTGACATCGAAGTTAACTCTTTTGTGAGAGTTAAGCTAATTGGGTGTCCCTTGTCCTTATTTATTATTGAATTACCTCTTCGTGTCCATTTAGTTGCATGGCGCGGAAACGCGACAGGATGCGGTCGTAAGGAGAAGTCGCGGCCAGCGTGCGCGGGAAGCGGTACTCCTGTCGCACCGGCGTCTTGCCTGCAATACAATATTCATATAATTAACTTTACGAACAAATAAAACATGGAAGCCGCACGCCATACTAAATTTTCTTCCAAAAACGGTCCTGAGTTTTAGTTGACAAGTTTCACCCCCTCTTCAATGCATCACGGTAATTAATTTCAATTTCAACCTATAAAAACTTAAACCGCCATTTAAAAATAGTTGTGATTGGTTTTTGATTTGCTATATTCTATAAACATTTGACAGATATGTTGAGCCGAAATATGCGTGGTGTTAAGAAAAGCGCTATGTCCCCCATCTTGGCACAATTGAACAATTGGTTTTGGGGGCATTTTTGAGCTGGCGTTAGACGTCCATGTTATATATGGTTATAGAACTATACATAAACGTGGACGTCTAACGCGAGTTGTAAAACGTCTTCAAAAACAGGGACAACGCTTTTTATGACATGGGGCTTGTTCGCTTTGAATTATTTATTTATTCAATCTTTATTGCACAAAAGAAAATCTGATCGTACAAAAGGCGGACTTAATGCCACAGAGCATTCTCTACCAGTCAATCTTAAGGCAAAACAGAAAAGAATGTAGGCGGCAACTTGCAAACTTGCAAATTGTCGACAAATTTGAGTACCTACATATAGCCAATCGAATTTTTGATTGACTGATCACAGTACTTTTTAAATAATACACTTTTATGTAGAACAAATTAAAATGTATTATTAAATAGTTTTACTGTTTTTTAACACTTATTTTTGTTTTGTCAATCAACTAAAAATTGACAAAGTTAAAGCACGTCAAAGTTCAAAAGAGGGCTCGTAACGTCACTACTCGACTAAGTAAAAATGTGAGTGAGTTTAGTAAAATGTCTCACTTTGTCGTTTGCCATAAAGCTGCTTTGTCAGTTTATTCATATGAAGATACAAGGAAATCTCGTCTTTATGGTAAGCGACAAAGTGGGACGTTTTACTAAAAACTAACACAAATTAATATTGATTGAATATGTAAAAAAACGTCAATATTAAATATTTTTTGATAATCACATGTGTCAGTGCAAACGGAAAGGTGTTTAAAATGGTCTTTATTAAAGAACACACAAGGTCTATTTTAAGAGACGTGACAAGATACCTTTCCGTTTGCACTGACACATTTAAAGTTAGACATCATATCGTCGGCTGACAACCAAAACTCACTATAAAAACTCACTACTCTTAGCAACCTCTTATGTCCGTATTGAATCGGAACTTAGATACGATCTCTATTTCAAGTAGGTATTTGTTACTTAGTAAGTTTTGGTTCTCAACCGACGATATACAGTGTACCGTAAAGATTTTGTGCTCAGGTCACGATCGACAATGGGTTAAAATCTCTAGAATTTGGGCACTTACCAGTAGGCGAGTACAATTTAAACTCCTCTCCCAGCGTCCTGCCCTCCAGCTCCTCTTGTTTAGTCAACGCCTGTCGCAAACTGTCGTGGTAGACATTAGTGCGCTGCATGCAGTCTTGTACGCGTGAACTGTGTGCGTGCAGTGCAGCGCGGCCGAGCGAGGCGAGGGCGGCGGTGGAGGCCGACACGGTCGTTAGTGAAGAGGCCGAAGAAGCCGCGGAGGCCTAACAACAGATTATATTAATTATAAATATAAGATGTCATATACCAAAGAAAAACGACCAAGATCACCTATGTCCGAGGTGGGGATCGAACCCACGTACTCAGCTTTCGCGGCTGATGCCTGTACCCCTCGGCCACTCGGTCTTAGCAACCACCGGTCAAATTTCTCGGGTATATGCAATCCCTTACAAGGCTAGGCGCCTTTGACCATTCTCTAAGGGCAAGCACTAACTACATGCCTGCACCTCCTATTAGAATACTTTACAGTTTTCTAGAATAGCTAGAGAGAGATGGTGCTGCCATCTATTGAACATATTGTGAAAACACAAATCAAATTATTTATTAACTAAATATTTTAAAATTAAAAGTACAAATCAAAATATTTAGTTAATAAATAATTTGATTTGTGTTTTCACAATATGTTCAACAGATTAAGGAATACCCATACCATGTGACCTGTTTAGGGGGGAGGAGGTCCGTCAAAGTACCACTCTTGGTCACCAGGGGATGGGTATCTTGTCACGTGACCAGTATATCTCGAGATTATTTTGTAAGTAATAGTGTAATTAAAAATTAAAGCGGACTTACACGCCACCGTTTTATCCCATCACTAAAACTGCATTCACCACGTCACTATTTCTGAGAATCGCAAAATGGCTGACCAAAGACCAAATATGGCTGGCATATACTACGCTTGGTCACCAGGTTGGGTCAAAAAACGCTCAAAAAGGGTCACTTAGTATGGGTATGTTCCCTTAAGTACATGAAGTATTCTTATTATAGTAGCGGCATCGTAAGAAGTCGTTTTTGACAGCTCACAATAGTGTTGTGAAACGCTCGATTTTACCGTCGTAAAATTTTCAGTCAAGTGCGAAAGGGCGTTAGATCTGGTACTTGCCATTGAAAAAGTTTAATTAAAAAAGTGTTAGGTAATCCGAATTAAAAAAGTGTTTGGTAATCTTACTTAGAATCATTAGCAGGCAGCGAAACTTTGGAGCCGGTGACGTCATAATGACGTAAAGTCGCATTTAGGTAAGATATTTTATAGGACGTGACCTCTATAAGCAAAATTCATAGCAAACCACTCCCAACCCACGTTGGCAAAGTTGCGTGCTGCTAGCTCAGAGTGCAATGTAGATATGCCAAATAGAGAAATGCCGTATATACAGTATATAAACTCACTAAAACCATTTATTAAAATCAGAGCACATCTAGGTGATAAATAACGTAGTGGTATATAAATTATTATTCTACGAAAAATAAAATTATACGTGATTTTATAATTGAATTTGTAATTATTATGTGCTTACTATTATTTTAACAATAAATTAACGATAAATTTAACAATAAATTAAGTCAACGACGATTAGGTGGCATCTGGTTCGTGGAGCAAGAGAGCAACTTTCACTTTGGAGGCAACCAAGAAATCGCGAAAAATCTTCTATTTATTGATTAATAGTCTGTGCAGAATGAGATAAAGGGCCACAGAAAGGGGAACTAATATGATTTTAAAATGGCAACTGATCGTAATATAAATCAGGCTCGGGCAAATTTGAAGGGAAAGACAAAAATAACATTTTTCTCATTCTGAACAGACTGGGATTTTAACATAATTTTAATCTTTTATTTATTTTTATGATGTAACTAGTAAGTGATTTGGTGTAAATACTAGCTTATGTGAATAAATACATTGAATCGAATAACAATTATGACATTTATCTGGTTGTCAAGTTCCACACAGTCTGTAAAGCCGCGTATCCACCGGGCACACGGGCTCGCGAGGACCTGTCGAAACCATGACAAACTTTTAGAAAATATGTGCGTACCTACTATTATAGCAATTATTCGTACCTCCATAAAAAAAGGTTTACTTATTTATTTCGATTGACGTATCGGTGAATTGCAGCAACAGCAGTAACATCACTATTCCGTTCAGGCAACAATGAAGTTTGACATTTGCTCCATTATACCAACTGTCAAATTTTTACAGAACTTCATGTGCAAACAAACGTCAAAAACGACTTCTTACGATGCCTCTACTGTAATGAGTGATGATCTGTGGCTCGATTTCGTTACTAACTTTAGGATAATATTTTCTTTGGTTTGATTACTCATGAAATAAAACTATGAAAACGGAAAAACTCGCATATGTATATTAATTAACTTTTTCTTCTTTCACGTTCGTGGTCTGCAGGCACCCAACAATAAAGTTAATTAATATACGCGACTTTATCCGTTTTCATAATTTTATTTCATAACTTTAGAATATCAATTTATAAAAAACTGTAGTTAATCAGACTAAATACAATACAGAATGAACAAAAAAAGTGCATTCCCGTTGCCAATGCGGTTTGTGGACTCAAAATAGACTATTGAAAGTTTCAGAAGGGTCGATAATTATTAAAGTTATACGAAAAATAATAGTAGGTGCTAACCTACTTACTAGGTATAGGTACCACTATAAATATAATTAAACACACGCGTATTTAGTCTACGCGCGACATGTTTATAGTTGTTATGTCTCACAAAAGTTTAAATTCAATTAGGTAACTACCTACTATCAGTTCTGATACTGGAATTAATTTACAAAAAAAATCTCTTAAGGCTTTCTGCGTCCCAAAACTTCACTATACCCTGTTTGGTTGGGTATTTAAAAAAAGGTAAACAATCTTGCAGTATATTCTTATTGAAAAATGCATTTAAAATCCAAACTAGGTACTTAATGAATTTAAACAATGTAAGTCACTGTATATCCTTGTTATATTATGTATAGGTATTTGCTAAAACTTATTTTCTACTCGTAGTTTTCAATAAAAAGTTACTGCAAGATTGTTAATCTTTTTTATATACAGCAATATTTTTTTAATATAGCAATCGGAATGCAATATTTTTTTGTCATCTTACATAGTGATATGAACTGACCTCAATCTTCTGTATGACGGCGTCTAGTGTCTGCTTGTTGCTAGCGAGCACACGGTCGAGGGTCTCGTTAGTGCGAGCGCACAGCTGTTGTGTCAACTGCGACGTCGACTCTATCGACGTATTGGCTTCTTGCTGTTGGATAAAGTGCAATGTTAGTGATTATACCTTGATATCAATACATAGTATAAAATAAAGTCACTTTTTCTGTCCCTATGTCCTTTTGTACGCTTAAATCTTTAAAACTACGCAACGGATTTTGATGAGTTTTTTTTAATTAGGTAGAGTAATTCAAGAGGAAGGTTTTTATGTAGGTATAGTACCCGTGCGCAGCCGGGGCGGGTCGCTAGTACCTTGATATTTGTCAAACACGATCTAGAGTCTTGGTTGCCTGATTTTATAAAGTTATAACTTTACCAGGATTTGTCTCTTCAGTGCATAATCAGAATTATACTATCTTTTTCTTATGCTAATATTATCATCCCAAAAAGAGGGATGGTTTGCCATACAATCTTTATAAGAATAGGGTGTACTCATCACTAGCCATCGTCCATCATTTTGTCAATCTCTCGTTCCTGCTAGAACATTATCTTTTTATATTAATGATGTATGAATAGTTCAATACAAAAACGCAAAAAAGGTTTTTCTATTTTAACTACAGAGACAATTAACAAAACGTCTGGTTGACTTAACTAAAGACCAGAGCTGGCGACTTCCTCGCGCAACGCATCAGTCTTGCGATACAGCAAAGAAATGATGCCAGCATTCTCGGTACAATGCCACAATGGCCAATCTTAGATATAGGTTAGGTTAGTCAGTTTAGTTAGATTTCATTTATGTATATATTGTACACTTTTGAAAATATCGACTGATAAAAAATAAAATAAATTAATATTCCAAATATCATTTTTTCATGATATTATCGTTACCAAGGACACGAATTCAAGAGTTTGGCTATCCAACGGTTACTGGATCGCAGGATTTCAGCGCGGAGTTAACCCTTGAATGCATAATGATGTATATATGCATCATGTATTCTGACTCGATCGACTACACGTCAGAATTAAAATTTGAATAAATCTTTGTCAAGGCCATAAGAGACTTTACATCTCTTGTATGGTCTAAACTACAATTTATGTACATAGATTAAATCTAACTAATCTACTTAACCTAACCTATATCTAAGATTGGCCCTTGTGGCATTGTACCGAGGATGCTGGCGGCATTTCCTCGCTGTATCGTAATACTGATGCGTTGTGCGAGGAAGTCGCCAGCTCTTCGGTCTTTAGTTACATCAACCAGACGTTTCGCGATCTCAGCAAACAATTTGCGTGCGTTGGGGCCCCAAGAACCTAGTTTCTACGCCAAACGGTACAAAATCGTACTCTTTACCGAGGCCCTTATATTTATTACGTTTTAAAAAATCGGCATCTCTTGTTATTATTATTATATTTCAATTTATTTAAAATCAATTTTATGTTTTTTTTACTGCATGATAGTTGTAAGATGTACCATGATTGTTTGAAAAAATAAGTCCCGCCAAGTTTCTTACAGGTTCTTCTCGGGTCAGCGGTGTAGGGTTAGAACCGGAAGTAGTTTTAATACTTAGACGATTCAAAAGAGTTTGTTGCTATTCCAATTTGAATAAATAATTATTTGATTTTGACTTTGACATGCGTTTAAGGGTTAAGCGTTATTTGCTGGACACTCTTACCTCAATCTGCTGCGTGGCTTGTGTGAGCACGTCGAGGAGCTCCTTGTGGCAGTGTTCCGACACTTGCACGATGTTGGCGGAGAACGCTCGCATGTCCGCGCTCATTGCGATCGTGCCTGGAAACAATCCACAAACAAAACGTTTACAACTGACATCCGATTTGAGAAAAAAAAATGAATGAAACAGAGATTTTTTTTCTTGAATCGAATGTCGGTGCCATCTTTATGACCTGAGAATTAACCCGGCGGGAGTGTGGCAGGGTATTTGCGTTTGACTTATGTCAATATATTTAGAGTTTATTTTTGTTTAACTTTTTTTCACCACACTCTCGCCGGGTTAAGCTGCTAAAATTTGGCCGATGAATAAAAAATCAAATTCGAATATCAGAATACATAATTACATATATTATGTACATTGCCGCTCGGCCAAATTAGTACATTACGACACAAGTGCGAAAAATATGAAATGAGTGGCGATGTATTAAAACACGACAGATGTTTTAAATCAACACGAGTTACGAATTTCGTTTTTGCACGTGTCTCGTACGACGTTTTTTAGTGCAGATGGCCCTCCGAAGTTTTGAACCTGACGTAAAATGACACACTTCTCGCGCTAGAGCCTAAAAAAGGCACCATCTGTACTAAAAATAACATTTCCGCCACTAGTATTTACTCTACCTATCTACTATATTTTCCCCACACTAGCTCGGAAACACCTACTTCCCTCACTAATTTCAGTGAGGAAAGTTGCATTTTATTCACTTGTGAGGGAAGTAAATTGACAGATGAACCGTGAAACGTTCAAAACCATGGAACGTCAAACGCTGGTATGGCTATGATTCGCTGATTCTTTTTTGAGGGACACCATGAACATTTTATCATACACCAGATTATTTCATTTATTCAAGATAATAAATTAGATTTTTAGTATTTCATAAAAACCTATCGCAAAATCTTATCATAAATAAATAATAAATAAATAAATATCTTCGGACATCTCACACAAATCGACCTAGTCCCACGGTAAGCTCAATTAAGGCTTGTGATGTGGGTACAAGGCGACGATATGTACAGCGTGTTTTTCTTCATATGCTATAACTTTAAGGGAAGCTTATTTAGGTCAAATATAATTAATTTCTCTAAGAAACTAGTGTTTTAACTCTTACCGTTACTGAGTTATTAAAAAAATAAGTTTAATCACTGAACATGTGTGTTGCAACCTTTATTACATTCTTATGTTACTTATTTTGACATGTGCCGTCAGTCACCTGAGATTAACTTTTATTTTATTCTTAAGGTTCTCTCACACTTACCATTTCATTTATTATGTATGAAAATAAAAATAAAAAATTTTATCGAATTTTCCAAAAGCCGATATACCAGACAACTTCTATCAATGGCCCAAGTAACCTGTCTAATTTATTGCAAATCGAAACGAACACCCTGTATATAATGGATAGATACATATAGATACTTAAATACATAGACAGCCATGACCAAGGAACAAACATTTGTGATAAATAAATACACAATGAATGCCCTCGCCGGGATTCGAACCCGGAACCTCCAGCTTCGTAGGTAGGGTCACTACCAACTAGGCTACGGAGGCTGACAAAAACCAGATATCACGTCTTGTACGTCAATGTTGCCAACTTATAAAAAAATACTCGAATGTACAGTTTTGTAAGGAAAGTTTCCGATGTAATATCTTACCAAAAAGTAGGCAATTTAAGTTTACCTCACACATTTTTTTAAATGATTGATGTTTTAGCTGCCGGATACAAATTTTATACTTAAACATCATAGAAATTTTGACAATTTAATTAATGTAGGTAGGTTTTATTGTAATTATAAAAAAAAATTAGTTACATAGACCTAGTCATTTACCAATTTAAGTTAAACTTAAAAGTCTAAAATATAAGAAAAAAACTGCAATTTATACAAGTTACAACATTAATTGATCTCATAACTATTATATTGATATTATAGTATGTTGCTATAGTTAAATACTAAAAAAAATTTGTTATTATAGGTAGTACTAGAACTACTCTAAGTTATTTAATAAAGACTGATTTATTGCATTGATTGTTTTTTTTCCACGTTCGTAGCTGCTTCCTCGCTTTGGTGTGGGGGAAAATGTTGTGTTACACATGGGAGCAAAGTTTGTTTAATTGTCGTGCCTTGAAACCCTCGCAACGCTCGAGTCTCAATATTGGCACGATGATTAAACAACCACTTTCCTTCCTTGTACAACAATAGTACATTGTGCATCAAGGGAGGTAAGTACGGAATTACTAACGAGAGTGTTAGAAGCCCGACGCCGTTAGGCGGAGGGCTTTTATGACTCGAGTTAGTATTCCGATTACCGACCGTGATGCATACAATGTTTTTCATCACACTTGCCGACAAAAAAAATAAGTTTTAAGACATAATATTATTAAATGACGTACTGACATTTCTATTACTCCCTAGGGAATTTCACTTTTCTATTACTCCCGCTACGCGCGTAAGCAATGGCGCGCTTAGACAGCAAGTGTGATGAAAATAACTATTACCTTCGACGAGGTTCTTGCTGTACTTGTCCAAGCACTTGAGGCAGTCCTGGGCTCCGGCGTCGCAGTCTGCCAGGTCGGCGTCCGCCATCTTGTTTTCCTCTTCCACGGCCGCTATAGTCTCCGCCCGCCATAACTGGATACAAATAAACAATGCCCATCTCCGAGAGTCCGTTTCTACACAGTAAATCAGTGACATGAGGGAAGAGCTGTTCTAAATCTACCTCACATGTTGAAGCAGTACGACCGACTTAATGAATGACGGCTATTGTGGATCACTCGGGCTGAAATAATGCCACTATCGGGGAGCACACGGCTCCACAACGTCACGCTAGCTTACAGGGTGAAGCATTTCTTAAGCTATTTCGAGGCAAAACGCAATTCATTCCAGAGACGGCCCGACTCAATGGGACTGAAACGCAAGCAAGCAAACAGTGACGCACTGAATCTCAGATTGTAAGTATTTAAACAATCATAAGACTTCTATGCGATTTGAAAGTCATAGAAAAGTGACATATTTTCTATCAAACGATTTAAATATAATATTTTATAAGCGTTTTATTAGTCGTTCAAATTTGGCGCTTACTATCAGGACAAAATTGACTTGAACCTTATACTAATTAAATATCGAAGCGCTTTTATGGCAAACGATAAAGTGGGACGTTCAAGGTAAGTTTACGTTTTTCGCAATTTTTCCAGCGGCGACTTACTCGTAACTACAATAGGAAAATGTATGTACGCAAAAAGTAACAAAAAAAATTATACTCACTTCAATACACCGCACACGTTCATCCAAAATCTTTCTCTCGTCTTCCACATCAGCTATCCTCTTGTCCAGCCTGGCGTAGAGCGCCAGCCGCTCGGCCTCGACGTGTCGAGCGAGTCGCAGGCGCTCCTCCTCGGCCCAGCGCTCGAGCCGCGCTTCGCTCTCGCGGCGTTCTTGCTCGATGTCGGACAGTTGTTTGGTGAGTCGGCTTTCTAGTTGGGACTTTTCAGTTTGAAGTTGCTGGAAGAAGTGTTGGATGGATTAATCACTGTTGTCACCTTAGGCACTAGTCTCACCGCGAGCTACTAAGCTATGAACTATGGGCTATAAACACGAACACAAGATAGGCACTCCCGTGTAAATAAAAGAGACAGCGATACTCGCTCAGCTATCACCACCGGGCGTGTCTCTTTTATTTACACTTTTGTTTGTGTTTATAGCCGATAGTTCATAGCTTAGTATCTCGCGGTGAGGCCAGTGCCTTAGTAGTTATACTTTTGGGTTATTGAAAAAATATATTTTAATAACACTACAATTTTTACTTTTTTTTTCGCCAATTACGGGACTTTTCCATGATCCACTAATCATGTTAGTAGTGTGTGCTGGATAAAAGACTTCAGTTATCTGGAACCGAAGGTCAAAACGTTGCCGCTAGGGTCCGTTTTTTAACGCATTGAGTTGATAGAATAATCCCTGGGGTAGGCGAAATAGGGGGTAATCAGATAAAAGGTCTCAATGGGTCGAAGTGGAAATATTTCACCAATAAGGTAAGATAAGTGTATGTTGCATAATTTCTTATAGCATACTATACTTATTATGTTATTATGCACCATTTGTTTCCTCTCTTTTATGGGAGATGAGCAATTCTTTTTATTTTTGCCACTAAAATGAAATATGAAAATTTGGGTAAAAAAACTGTCCCAAAAATTTCATACATATTTTGAATATCCTCTTGTGTTACCGCCATAGAAGGTGTATGGAAAATAGTAACACAATAGGAAAAAAATCATGGGACACTTTTTTTTTCGACGGAAATGGAATCGGCTTGTGATTCTGAGTAGAAATAGTATAAAATTTACCTAAAATTTCATATTTCATTTTAGTGACAAAAATAAAAAGAATTGCTCAGATATGAATTCAAATACTATGATAGTCATTTGTTTTCTCGGTTGCTAGCTCAAAATTTGCAACATTAGAACTAGATTAAATACTTAAATTCAAGTTTCCTCACATGAAAAATTCACTCGGAAACTTCTTCCGGATGGTTTCCAAACTAACGGATGGATTTATAAAGGCTGAGCGACAGCCGATGCGTGTGCAGCACGCGAAGGAAAATTAGTAGATGGCACAAAGCTTGCTCGTCACGCGCACGTGCACTCCATTATAATATGACATTTCAAAGTTAAAGTCAAACTATTCTTTATTCAAGTAAGCTTATTAATAAGCATTTTCGAATCGTCTGACATTATCAAGAGAGAGAGAAAAAAAAACTACTACTGGTTCAAACCCTACGCCGTTCCTGAGAAGAACCAGTAAGAAACTCAGGTGGACTTATTTTTTCAAAACAGTATAATAATATATCTTATTAAAATAACATGCATTAAAGAATGTATTACATAAAAAAAAAAGATTATTATAGACATTTTTATAAAAGAGAGAAATAAATAAAGGATCATAATATTAAACACAAATAATTATTATTGTACAAGTTCACAATATTATTAAGTATCTATATCTATACTACTAGAGATGTAAAGGTCCTCTAGTTGTCAGAATAAAGAGAAATTTTGCATACCCTACAACGCACACGCCACTCATACGGCCTTTACTTACAGTTAAAGCGGCATCAATTCTCCCACTGGCCTTCAGAACACGTTGTCGCCTCGCGTCGCGCTGCCTCCTGTGTGTGTCTCCACGGCGCGCCTCCGCTGCCGTGCTGCTGTTGTGGAAGCCCTCGTGGGAGCGCCGGAGGGACGACACTCGCTCCGTGCTGTCCGAGAGCTAGAAAGATAGTATTACTCACAGATAAAGCGGCATCAATTCTCCCATTGGCCTTCAGAACACGTTGTCGCCTCGCGTCGCGCTGCCTCCTGTGTGTGTCTCCACGGCGCGCCTCCGCTGCCGTGCTGCTGTTGTGGAAGCCCTCGTGGGAGCGACGGAGGGACGACACTCGCTCCGTGCTGTCCGAGAGCTAGAAAGATAGTATTACTCACAGATAAAGCGGCATCAATTCTCCCACTGGCCTTCAGAACACGTTGTCGCCTCGCGTCGCGTTGCCTCCTGTGTGTGTCTCCACGGCGCGCCTCCGCTGCCGTGCTGCTGTTGTGGAAGCCCTCGTGGGAGCGCCGGAGGGACGACACGCGCTCCGTGCTGTCTGAGAGCTAGAAAGACAGTATTACTCACAGATAAAGCGGCATCAATTCTCCCATTAGCCTTCAGAACACGTTGTCGCCTCGCGTCGCGCTGCCTCCTGTGTGTGTCTCCACGGCGCGCCTCCGCTGCCGTGCTGCTGTTGTGGAAGCCCTCGTGGGAGCGCCGGAGGGACGACACTCGCTCCGTGCTGTCCGAGAGCTAGAAAGATAGTATTACTCACAGATAAAGCGGCATCAATTCTCCCACTGGCCTTCAGAACACGTTGTCGCCTCGCATCGCGCTGCCTCCTGTGTGTGTCTCCACGGCGCGCCTCCGCTGCCGTGCTGCTGTTGTGGAAGCCCTCGTGGGAGCGCCGGAGGGACGACACTCGCTCCGTGCTGTCTGAGAGCTAGGATAGTATTACTCACAGATAAAGCGGCATCAATTCTCCCACTGGCCTTCAGAACACGTTGTCGCCTCGCGTCGCGCTGCCTCCTGTGTGTATCTCCACGGCGCGCCTCCGCTGCCGTGCTGCTGTTGTGGAAGCCCTCGTGGGAGCGACGGAGGGACGACACGCGCTCCGTGCTGTCTGAGAGCTAGAAAGATTAATAGCACATTATTATAGACACCCGAAGACATATAGACGGCGAAGTGAAAACAGATAGGTTTAAGGCGGACAAATTAGACGAAAAGTGGAAGTACCCTCTCCAGCCTCGTCACAAAAACAAAAAAAAAGCCCAATTATGTTAGAAATAGTTTTATTTAAAATATTCTATGAATCCACTATTCATGATCTTTTTCATATTTTTTGGACGTAAAGATCAAAATTTATCTCCGAAAATATTGACTTATAAATGCTTTTGCTTTGCATTTTATCAGTTCGATTAATATATGTATTTTTGTACCGAATTGCAAATTTCTAGTACTAACTAGCACTGAACTATGCTGCGAACAAACAGGCAGACATTACAACTATAAAAGTTTCTGGTTTACTATGGAATCCTAAAAAACTGCGTATAGTATAGTGCTTTTCTCAAACGTGCAATAAATACAATACTGATCTTAAATTATCTAAAAATATTTAAATTTCTAAATAAAATAGTATATTACGACACAAGTGCGAAAAACATAAAATTCGAAACGAGTGGCTATGTGTTAAAACTCTTAAAACACGACCGATAGGGAGTGTTTTAAATCGACACGTGTCTCGTACGACGTTATTTAGTACAGATGACCCTCCGAAGTTTTAGACTTGACGTAAAATGACCCACTTCTCGCACTAGAGCCTAAAAAGTACACCATCTGTACTAAAAAATGTATTCCTCACCCATCCTTGAACAAGCCTCTCAATAGCCTGTGTCGCATCGCTGTCACACGCGCGTTGCCGCCCCACTACAGCGTGCTGACGGGCTGCTTGTAACATGTGGGACCATGTGTCGTGCTGGGTATAGGCAGTTGATGATCACATCATCAGCCTATGTTAGTCCACTGCTGGACGTAGGCCTCTCCTATTACCTATGCGTATAGACGCATTTGGAGGTAAATGCCCATAATCACCACGCTGGGCAAGCGGATTGGCGATCGCAGTAATGTGTCCACTATGATGACGCTGCTGCCCATCATCTATTTTGTAGGATGTTCGAACCAATAAAGGAGCTCTTTGCTTTCCCGATTGCAATTTTCTATGGGGTACCCTCTCATTTTGTTATTTGATAAGTAAACCATATTTGATTTTTTTTTTCTATTTTTTAAATCAAAAATTAGGGGTCGCTACCTAAGTACGAAGTTCAAGAAAGGCAAAATGATTCGTTTTTTTATTACTTCGGTAGCGACCCCTAATTTTTGTTTATAATAATTGAAAAAAAAAAACAAATATGGTTTACTTATCAAATAACAAAATGAGAGGGTGCCCCATAGAATTTTGCAATCGAGAGATCAAAGAGCTCTTTTATTGGTTTCAACATCCTACAAAATTGCAAAAATAAGAAGCACCCTAGTGTAGGCAGTTGATATCTGGAATATATTCCTCACCCATCCTTGAACAAGCCTCTTGATCAGGTCCGAGCGGGCTGCTTGTAACATATGGGACCATGTGTCGTGCTGGGTGTAGGCAGTTGATGATGGAATATATTCCTCACCCATCCTTGAACAAGCCTCTCGATAGCCTGCAGATCGCTGTCACACGCGCGTTGCCGCCCCACTACAGCGTGCTGCAGGCACGACAGTAGAGTGGCGCGGACGGAAGCGCACAACGTACGAGGGACGTCCGTCAGCTCCGAGCGGGCTGCTTGCAGCATGTGGGACCATGTGTCGTGCTGGGTGTAGGCAGTTGATGATATCTGGAATAATAAAGGCATAATTAATGCATGTTAGCTGTAAGATGTTATAAAATTATTATTTGAAAAAAACTTTCACGCTTGTATTATTGAAAATACAAACATGCATTTTTCTGGAGTTCATAAGCCAATTCTTTAATGATTAAAGCAATCTGCCCGGCAAGCACATCATTGAGCGCGAGATAGCTCGCGCGGCGACAAACCCATGTCGCTGCTTTCAAATTTATGTTTCTAGCCGTCATTTTCTCGATTTTGGTAGCACAAGTTAACAGCTCGAGAAATTAGTTCCATGCGAAAGAGTCATCCCGCGGGCGACATAACAAGTGTGGCCATTTATGTGTGGGACTAACTTTTCTTTCCTAGCAACACTGAATCGGTATAAATAAAGTTGAATGACGAGTGAACAGCAAGCTTTAAAAATGAAACATCTCTAGTCACGATAACTTTGTCTCGTTCGCGTAGTATGAAGATTAAAGAGATAGGACATTTTAAGATGAAAATGTCAAAGTCTCATAATAATAATCTGTCACATGACATTTGTAGATTGTGTTTGGTGGCGATATTTAAAAAGGCTCATGAACGTAAAATTTAAGTTAATTATAGCCTTTTATACTCTTTATACGTTACTGTGGATATTAGATACGATTATTTACATTTAAAGCGTATATTTTTTGAAATTCATGTTCATAGTTCTTTAATAAAATTTTATGAATTATATTTCAGTGATCGGAGCCCAATAATAATACAAAGCAAGATGTCGTTGAACTAAACCCATAGTTTCCAGACGGAGAATGTGGATCCGGAAAAGATGGAGTACCTAAATTGGGTCAAACTCCAAAAAAGAAATATATCGGGTCTTTGAATTGCCAGCAGGTAGGTAAACCGATGAAAGCTTGTACAAATCATTTAAATTTATGATGAAAATATGAGGGTTTCCATCCAGGTCCCAAATAATATACCTATGACCTAAAAGTAGTTGATATATCGGATATTCTTCATAACCAACTTAATTATTAAGGTCAAGTATGGTCAAGAAAAGTAACACCTTAAGTTACATACCTACATCGCTTCTGATAGTATTATGTATAGTAAAAATCATGATATGATTATTTATTTGATCTGCCGGTTATTTATGCTATGAGCTGTCAATAAAGCATGGTATTTATAAATTATTAATATTTTTTAAAGATATGGCGCAAACTGAAGAAAAAGGTTCGCGATCAGCAAATCGGATTCCACGACAGCCACGAAGGCGGCCGCTGGGTCGCGCTCTGCAGCTCGTCGTGAACAACATGAGTACGCTTGGCGCCCGAGCTCGTGGCGCAGCCTGCGTTTGATTGGGTGGTTTTATTGTACCTATATCGTTAAAGTTAGAGCGCCACGGCTGTATGATATTTTTATCTACAGGAATATCATAATTTCCCTGTTATGTATTCAGAAGCGGTAATGTAATGACCTATATTAAGAGACCGGTGTCTGTGGCTGTATCATAATGTTAACATTAAAGTACAGGCAGAGTACAGTGCATCATAATGTTGACATTAAAGTATCGTCGTCATGATATTAATTTTAACATTATGAAGTCAACTTCTTTTTGTTTTTTTTTTTCAATAAATATTTATTGTAGGATATCCTTACTCAAATTGAGTGATTTCAACTGATTTGAATTTTTATATTTAGAGGTAATTACTTAGTGGATATCAATGAAAATAAAGGTAAATTGTCATTCTAAACTAATGATATGGATGTAGATAAAGTTATGTATGTGACTGTACATAATTAGGCATTAAACACTCGTGTGATCTTATTATGAAACTCGCCTACGGCTCGTTTCATAAAACCACACTCATGTTTAATGCCTCTTATTATGCGCCAGCCACATAAATAACTATTTCATTATATTTATGAGGTTTCCTGTTGTTACAATTTATGATAGTAAACCACATTTCACATAATAAAAAAAATATCACGCCGTGGACGCGAACTTCCGCGACAAAGTATTGAAGTGCCCATTCAATTCAGACGATCGTCTACAATAGAGCAGAAATTACAGGCGTTTATTAATTAAATTATTAATACATTTGTGATTGTAAACTTGTTTGGCTCAAATGTTTTTTACGATACAGATTTAAGTTACACTGAGTATTTAATACATGTTGTTATAATAAATACATTTTTTGTAAAGTGTGGGTCAATAGAAAAAGAAAAAAAGGTAAACAAATATGGCGGACCGGCAATCGCATTTGTTGTCTATGAAAATAGTGATGGGACCGATGGGAATAGTATTAACTTTAATCGACCAAATATATCCTTCGCGAAATAATTACGAACTCAATACAGTGTGTGTCTTTCATAGCGACATGGCTTTTAAGTAACGATAGATTAAAGTGTTGTTAACCATTTTAGTAAAAGAATATAATGATTGCCTTTATTATTTAAGAGTAATTAATTTTTATAAAAGTCTTGAGCAGCATTGTAATGCAAACATTTATTGGACGTTTCTGAGAGGAAAAGCTAGTTTCGTTTTCATTTTAATTCGATCAAATCATTAAAGTAACTGCGAACTGTTGCCGACGTTAACTTATTTACTGAATTATCCATTACTAGAAAATACTACAATTTAAAACATGCGAGATTTGGACTACACTAGCACAACAAATTTACATCAACAATTCTTTCTGTGTCTTACTGTCTTAGCCAGCACATTTTGAATAGTATTATTCACTGAACTGATATCAAAAATCACTGCACATACATTATCACTTCTTAGAAATCACATTACCTACATAGTTCAATCATTTTTATTAAATTTATTAGGAAAGTCTGTTGATCAACAAACTTGATGTTATCTTGACACTTCAACTCAATCAATGTGAAGTTTTCAATCGGTACATAAACAAAACGATTATCTGATTCCGCCTTCTTAGTTAACACAAAATTACCTAGCGCTTAATCGTCTCTGTCGCACTTATAAGAAAGAATGACAAAGACGGAAAACTAAAATACGCTACTGAGCGATAGCCATTGGCAACTTGGCTTTTTTAAATACTTTAACTAAATATGCTAATTTCAGTTCATTAAGACTTGTACTTTCACCCCTTAAAAGCAATGTCGTTATGAAAGACACACACTGTATAAGTAAGTATTAGGTAATAGTGTGGGAACAATTTTTTATGACAAAAAGCCATTAATCCTACTAACAATTTTTAATCGGAGTGACTGTCACTATCACTATTCTCCTCCGAAGTGTCATCATCAGTGACTGTGATGATGAAAGCTTTTGTTACAGCCGCATTGTCAATAACAGTGTCGGAAATTCCATCAATCACATTTCTCACTATTGTTTACAACTTTTCTAACAACATCTATCGATACTTCCATAATCGCTGCCGTTGTTTTATACAAAAAAAGTAGGTGAGGTTCTTGCTAAATGTCTGTAGACATTTAAAATAAACCTTTTCATATCTTCCGTTCGTTGTTTTTTACAATCTTAGCTATTTTTGGCGGCTTTAATCCCTATGGACCAGGTTCACTCATTGTAATCTAAAATAAAGTTAGATAAAGAGACAGACATTTACTTTTCATTTATCTACACTTTTGAGTTTAATTTAAAAGAAGTTACCTTTATAACAAACCTTTTGAAGACGAAATGAGGCCCGTAAATAGCTAAGTCAAGTTGCGTTATTCTGTAGCAAAAGTGTAACGAAATCACAATGTTTATCTTAGTCCATATATTATATAAAATAGCCAAGTCGTAGTTTAACCAGTTGCAAAAATCCAATCAAATTACAATTATCGGAGTCCAAATATAAAAGCTAAGCCGTAATAAAGTAAATATCAGAAGAATATAATAATACACAAAACCCGTAATAACACGAAAAAGTTTGTTGATTTAGTTTTTCTCAATTTACCGCCACTTCTGGCAGTCATGGTTAAGCCGCATATTCACGTATCCGATATTAAACTCCGCCACGAAGTCTGCGAATTATGCCGCTTAACGTTGTAGGTACCGGTACACATCAATAGTTTCCCAAATGACTCACGAACAATCATTTTTGTATATTGTTGGGTATACTCGTAATATCAAAGAAAAAAATAAGAAAATCGCGTGACTGAAACAATCGATCGAATAAAACCGAATCGATAACGGAATAAAACTGTTTTATGTCCATCACTACAAATGTTAGTTTTTTCATAGACAAGATAAATTTCGATGAGTAAAAAATCTCGACTAGCCCTTGACATAATATCGTAAAACACGTCCGAAGATTTCTTTGTGCTTAATTATTAATAAATATCAGATATTTTAACTAAAAATGTATGTGAACACAAGGTTTAAGGTTCTAAGTTGTGGATAGTATCAAGATTGTGTTTGGAAAGTATGTGGTTACGAAGTAATTCAGGTTTGCAGGTTTGTTTACCTTTTTTTCTTTTTCTATTGACCCACACTGTAATAAATTCATACTGGATTTTTTTATTATATATATTTTTATTTGTTTAAAATACTAGCTATTAGCCTTGTGGCCTATACCACAAAACTTTACAAGCGTACAATTATACAAAATTGTATAAATTCCCATACAAAAAGTTGACAATTTTGTAGAATTGTACGCTTGTAAAGTTTTGTGGTATAGGGACCTGTGGTGACGGCAGTAAGATGTCACCACCCCAACTCTTTCCGTTTGTGTCTTAAGAGTCGGTTAAAGGATTGAAGTGTCATTGACTATTTATTTATCAATGGGTAGTAGTGTGAGTAGTGTGTCCACTATGAAGGGCAGCAGCATCATCATAGTGGACACACTATTCCCGATTATGGGTATTAACCTCCTAATGCGTCCATGCGCATAGGCTAAGGAGAGGACATTGACCATGCACCCATGAACTAATAGAGGCTGATCTACCTTTTCCCATACAGATTGTGTGCAAATGCCGCTTTTCTTAATTATATTGTACCTACTTGTAAAATATAGCTGCGTAATGTACGGTATACTGCACAAAACATCGCTTTCACAATATTATGCATCTTGCCCTTAGATACTTCTATTCAATAGCTATTAGCATTGGTAGGTAGGTTAATTCTTCTTCTTTTCAATCGCTACTTTTGAAAACATTACTAGCGTTTGACTCTCTATGGAACCTCATAGGTCTTCAGACCTTATGGTATCGACAGCAGGGTCGGTAATGAAACGAAGTTTGTTGATATTAAAACATTAAAAAATGTCTTAAAACGCACGCACTAAAACAGATTATCCATAACTACCAATACATAGCTCATAGCTACTATTATACGCGACTGAAAGCCTAAATTTTGCAAGCCGTAACGAAGTTTATGTGTTTCTCGACTTTCTCGCCACCTTCACACCTCGAAGACAATTTGTCGCATTTTGACATTAAAACGCAATGTATTTTATCTCTCAAGGTACACTTGTGCTACGAATTTGGAGGATATCTCGCGTGGGACTTTCAAGCGAAATAATTATGTCGCTTTGATAGATCATCGCGAGTCAGCGTTATCTCGCGCGCATGTTGTGCTACCAATTCGTGACATAGCTCGAGAAAACTCTATGTCGCAGTTTTTGTCGTCCCGCGCCCATGATGTGCTTGCCGTGCTGGATAACTGTATAAAATACTATGTACCTCCTTCGTAATATCGTGAATTTTCTGTACGAGATCATCCAACGTCTTTTTATTTTCTTCCAAGCTCTTCGTGCTACTTGTCGTGTAACTATCTGTAATCCAAATAATAGTACATTACTATAGAGGACGGGAAACTAAGGGTTATAGGCCAAGTAGATATAGATAACAAGTAATGTGGATGTGTGGTGTGGGGTGGAAGTGTGGAATACGCGGCCTGTAACCCTGTTTCTCGCCGAGATTTGTATAGTATAGTGCTTTTCTCAAACTTGTAATGAAATAAAATAAGAAATGTTACTAATCAGTTTCATGTATTCAAATCTGTCAAACTTTGACGTTTAAAAACAAAAGTGAGGTGCTTTGTAATCAATCAATCATTGCTCGTAGAACCCGAAACTACGTACTTCCTTGGTTGATTTGAGGTACGTCATGTAAACTTTTCATAGCAAGTTAGCAAGTTTGAGAAATAGTAAATTACATGCCAAGGCCGTTTAAGTGGGAAATGTGGATGACGTGTAATTTGTAAGCCGAGGCGTAGCCGAGGCAGACAAACATGTGATCCGAGGCTTTTCCATTTAACGGCCGAGGTGTGTATACTATTTTTCTGCTCAACGGAGCCGGCAGGCGGCAACTTAGTTTAGCGCAGCGGCCGGCAAAGTGTTGTTTGCCGGCCAGAGGGCAGAAAAGGTCTTAAAAGTATAATATTTTTACAGGTGTAGTGAGAAATTACTTGCCTTCGGAAACGTTCGTAAACACATGCTGTTTCAGGCAGTGTCACCGAGTCTGACTGAAGTAGCATGACAGCTATTACTGTCAGTCTCAGTGAGATAGACTGAAACAGCATGACGTTGACGAACGTTTCCGAAGGCAAGTCATTTCTCACTACATTTTTACCAGTCTGTTGATGTAGAGCCCCCAGGGCATGTGCGAGAGCGTCGATGAAGGCGTGAGTCCCGCCGGCTATCTCCGTGCGAAGTGCGGCGGCCTGTTCGCGGTATGTTTGTGTCACGAGGAGGTTCCGAGACTCTACCATCCTGGAAATTGTTTCACATCATCATAAGCCACTTTCAGTCTACCGATTTCCCCTATTATCTAGAGTGGCGGATTAACTTAACAGCAAAAGTGGCATAGCCACGAGCCCCGCGCTTTTATAGGCATGATGACTGGCAAGTCAAATCAGCATCTTTTTTCGAACTGTCAAAACGATCAACACGATGGAATTTTATGTGAAATACTCAAAAGTGATGTCACGTTTGAGTACTGCCAAATGACCTACTCTTTTAAGTTCTTTTCAATATATTAAATAGAAGTACTCTACAAAAATTACTGCAATCTACATCTTAGTAATGATTTCTTCGTGTATTATGTCGTGCATAATGTTAAATAATTTGTTTTAACTACAGTCATCGTCCCTATTCTAGGAATTCGAGTAGGGTACTGGCAGTAAAAAAAATCGACCAATATCGGCCAAAAAATGGACCTATTTGCAAAAAAGTACATTACGATACAAGTGCGAAAAACATGAAATTCAAAACGAGTGGCGATGTTTTAAAACACGACCGATAGTTGGAGTGTTTTAAATCGACACGAGTTACGAATTTCGTTTTTGCACGTGTCTCGTACGACGTTTTTACCTGACGTAAAATGACACACTTCTCGCACTAGAGCCTAAAAAAGGCACACAGACGGTGCTAAAAAAATATATAAATATCTTCCAAAAAATAATAGGACTAAATAAGAAAGGTAGAACTAAATTCAAAAATAAATTGTTCTACCCACCTGCGTTTATCAACATTTTCGTGCAGATTGTTAACATGAGAAGCGGCGGTGTCGGCAACGGCGATGATGTCCTTCGCTTGAGCGCTCAGTTCCTCTTCGGTAGCTCGATGTTTGCTGACTAAATGCTTCTGTTCTTCGCACTGGACTTTTGTGGTTTGGAGTGCCTGTAATACCAAATTTCAATTTAGCATAACGGGTCGCTCACGATGTGTTTCGGCCTATTAAGAGAATCCTTTTTTGGAGCACCCTCATACAAATCACGAATAAAATTTTTGTAAATTACTGATATTTTAAAAATTAAATGTTAATTTTCTGTAAAATTTGAGACATTTATAATTATAAATATTGCCGTGTTGTGACGGCAGTGAGAATACATTTGTCACCACCCCAACTCCTCCTGTGGAAGTCGTAAGAGTCGACTAAGGGATTGAAGTGTCACTGACTATTATTTGATAAAAGATTGATGATGGGCAGCAGCGTCATTATAGTGAACACATTACTGCCATCGCCAATCCGCTTGCCCAGCGTGATTATGGGAATTTACCTCGTAATGCGTCTATACGCATAGTAAATAGGAGAGGCCTACGTCCAGCAGTGGACTATCATAGGCTGATGATGATAATTATAAATAATAATAAATATTTTGGGACATCTTACACAAATCGACCTAGTCCCATGGTAAGCTCAATTAAGGCTTGTCATATATGGGTACCAGGCGACGATATATACACGATGATTCTTAATCCGTGATCAGGAACCATTTTTTCTAACTCAGTAATTGATGGGGATTACGTTAAAGTAGAAATTACTTGAAAACAAGTTTATTAATTTTTTAATCATGTTTTAATTTTGAATTAAATTTTATCCTAAAATCCTTGTCACTGTACTACTACCATATCGGATTGAATGAGGTTGTATTGTAATCTCTTTACAAAGTTATTAGCAATTGTCAATTTATGAGTAAACCTTGCCCATGACATTGTCAATCACTTTTGTCAAACGCATAATAAACAAAGTCATAGTCACGGATATTTAATGAGAAAATTATAATTATTCACCAAAAATCATGCCTTTACCACCTCCGTACTCAAACATACAGCGTTTGTCAATACAAACGAATAGCACAAGGCGAACCCAACAGTTATTTCACGGACTTCATCCAAACATTCCGGTCCCCGGACACAATTTAATAAATCGCACGCACCAAAAATCTTCGCGACTTCGGACAGTTTACAGTGCTACAACATGCTCGAGCTCCCGGACGACCTTGTCATCATCCTGACGATCTGGATCAACAAATCTTAAGATTCTTTGCTGAAGAAGATTTCGAGTGAATCAATCCAATCACAGGAACAATCAAGCGGATCTGTGTCAAGAACAACACGGTGGACATTTTGAACACTTGTTAAATTATGTTTAAAATAATGTTTTTTGTTTTAGTTGGTCAGGTATGCAGTTTTATTGTTTTTATTTAATTATTAAATTGTACTGTATGAAAACAAATTGCTTTACTTGCTCAAGATTTTACCAAATTTAGGTAATGCACGTTAACCCATTCATGGCCACGCTCTAACACACGAACACATCCCGCCGGGCCACCATACAACGCGATTTTTGCTAAAACACACGACTCAGCGTATGGGTCACGGGCCTGGCGCGTACGCTAAATAAACTGCCGCTTTGAAACCGGCCAGCGGGACAATGCTATGCAACATTTTAAGTAACCATTTTTTTAAACCACAACTTGTATCACTATCAATGTTATCAGTGTTCACCTTTGCAGATCTTCTGATTTTTGAAAGTGATAAATGAATAGGACGCCGTCTACGTCGCCTACATTCATTGTTTTTGAATGCGTAAACAAATTTAGTGATTTTATAAAACAGTTGACATGGCATGTTTTTGTCACACAATGACATTTTTTTCTTATCTCTGCTACTTGCACGGCCTCTATAATAATTGATTCTAAGAATTTAAACAAAGGTCGCCGCAATCCTTTATATCTTTGCACGTGCAGTGCTTATCGCCAAACTTTTTAACCACTAAGTAGAAGGGCATTTTCGCGAGAAGAGATCCAAAAAAAAAAATTTTAAAGGCAGGTAAATTTAATGTTTTTCCTACTCAGAATAACGAGTTCTTTCAATCTAGGAGAAAAAAAGTACAAGAAAAAAATGGTCCCACATTTTTCATACATTTTACATGCTCTCCACTTTGTAACCGCTGTACAAAGTGTTTGAAAAACGGTTACGTAATAGAAACAAAAAGTTGGGACACTTTTTTTCTTCTAGTAGGATCGAAAGAGCTCGTGATTCTGAGCAGGAAAAACATAAAATTTACCTGTTTCAGAAAAATAAGTTTTTGGATCTCTTCTCGCGAAAATGCCCAGAAGGTACTTGCTTCACTATTACTTTGTCTTAATAAAAGTTTACACTGTAAAAGTTTTATTCCTCTTATCAGAAGTATAAATCACATAATTATTCATTGATGTATGGTATGTATATGTACTTATGACCTGGTCACATCTGTTTGCCGATAAGCACTGCATGTGCAAAGATATAAAGGATTGCGGCGACCTTTGTTTAAATTTTTAGACACAATTATTAGAGGCCGTGCAAGTAGCAGAGTGCAATTATACGTTCTAGTGCTAGGGTCGTATGGCACCAGTATACCCTTAGTATAAATGAGGGTTTTCGATAAATTTTCTGCCACCAGGCGGCGCTTCGTACGCACCTGGTCTCGACAACTGTCAGATTCATACTATTCATAGGCACCTGGGCCTTAAATATTGAAATTCTATTTTATTTGGAAGAAAATTGATTTTGTAATGGATTACGACTATTACACGGTCATTGAACTGAAGACGGAGCTATAAAACAGGCGCGCAAAGTCACTGGTATTAAAAATAATTACTTTAACTTTGTTAATTTCATGAGAATTGACTTTGAACTATTTTATTTATTTATTTTAGGTAACAATATGCCTAAAGTAATGGTTTTCAGAATAAATAAACCTATAAATATGTTGAAAATTAAATGCGCGTATTTATTTTGACAGTTCGTGAAACGGTCGGCTCAGTGCTGCCATCTCACCTCCCCATAGCGGCAGAAAAAGTATCAAAAACCCTCATTGTATTCGACATTTACTTTTCGATTGCGTTTGCGTATCGAGACGTCAAATTATGACAGTAGTCTGAGGATCTATTAAAAATAACGATCATAATTTGAACTCTGTCAAAATTGTGATATGTGATGAGTGATGAAAATAAGTGTCAAATACAATATATTCTAAAGTAAGGGTACTGTCCATAATTTGTTGTTAAAATATAGGGGTCATAGTTACGAAACAAGACTGAGTTGAGTTTTGTCATAATACTTAGATAGGCCCAAGAATTTATATTGCAAATTTTATAAAACCCTTGTTTATATTTTATAGTTGGATAAACTACTAGTATAGAAGACCAATAATCGCTATTATATTTTTACTTTTAACTCTTAAGGAGGACTTTGACAAACTTGAAATGAAACAAACACTTCAACATAGCACCATTTATTACTAAAAAAACATTTAACAATTTACATAGGTAAAATTATAAGTAACAGTCTTTAAGGCCTCAAGTAAGGCTGTTCACAATAGTAATGCGTTCATATAAAAAAATGCGTTTCTGGCCTCTTTTGGAGAAAATAAAACCAAAGTTAAAAAAGAAGTAAGAGTCTCTTACCGGTAGGTTCAATTGCATTCTCGTCGAAATTGTTGTTGTTTATTTCTTCCAACATTCCTGTTAAATCAGGTGCATAGCCAATTAGCCCTGTCACTCAGCGAAGGCAAATTCAGGGTTCCGGAATTCACAGCTCGGTCGTTCGGGGTCCAGTTCAGCACAGTTGGTTAGGTAAGGAGATTTCAAATTCCGGTAATTGGATAACAAAGCCAACGTCGTAAAAATTGCAATCACTAAACACAGCACAGGAGGAGAGGTGTAGTCGCCAACGAATAAATCGAGACTAAATTATATTTCCCACATTACTTCAAAATACGTTTTTAATAGGAGGGATGGGTTGAATTACGTCACGTCATTGACTTCTGGGAAAACTACTGCAACGTGCAGATGCAAGATAACACCGCTGCTCGGTTGCATTTATTGTTTATTACCTGGGTGGGCGCTCGGACGGCCATTACCTTTGAAGTCTTTTGTTTGAGCAAACAACATGTTTTTGTCACACTAGTATAATTATCGTTCAGATAGTAAATGACAAAGTTGATATACAACCTCGACATAATAATAAGAAATAGCATGACACGTTTGGACGTTTCCGTGAAAATACAATGGGAAAGGATTTTGCACTACATATGTATAACATATTGTAATTTTTTCTAAAAGCCGCCAAGATAAACAAATGTTATGTAAATACAGTTACATTAGTATGATTAAACAACTGCTTTACTTCATATAATTGAAACATAGTTTTATTACTATGAATTAATCTTAACATCACTGTTAGTAGTTACCTAAGTACCTATACACTACAATGACCACACCATTTTATGTTAGGTATTTAAAAGTACAGCTGAGAAACCTGGTTGCCTTACCTTTAAAAGAAAATGAGATATTATAATCGTACAAAGTTTGGCCAATACAAATATTGCTTGCCACCATCCATAAGGTCATCGGTTGAAAAATGTTACAATACCAAACGACTTCAACGTGAAACAAGCTTTAAGACCGGCCAATAAAGCTTATTTGAGTCTGTCACGTAAACACTCGTAGTTTTTACAGATAGCGCCGGGCCACGGTGACCCATACCCTGAGCCATACTCATAACTTTGTATAAAACTATATTTTCATATTTTTGAAATGCGAATATGTCTGTGTGCTTACAACACGTATGCATCTACAATTTTGTTATTTTGTCTTATATTATACCTACAGTAAATCAAACTTGAATATTCAAGACCCCATTTTCATTAAAAAAATCGTGCTAATCATTTTATGACTAAACGTAATTTGTGAAAGTGGTTGTTAGATTCAATCACACAAACATAATTGTGTCAATATAAGTTTAGTTTTTATTTTATTTAGAATGTACTGATGACTCGCATGCGAGTCACGGGCCATGCGGAAGCGTTGAGTCATGACCCATACGCTGAGTCCTTGGCCCTGAATGGGTTAACATTAATCTCCTATCAATTATGTTCGTCGTTATCAGTGTTGCACTGATAAGATAATGAGTAGATAGAAGTCTTTATTGACATAAGATCCGTCAAATTCCCGTTTCCCGCCATACTGATGGCACTTGACGTATCGTAGTTAAACTTTATAGTGTAGGATGACCATGTATTAAGTGGTAATTTGTTTTAATTAGGTTTTCACTTTTAATTAATTAAACAGTGAAGAAATAATTTGAGACCTCGCCGAATAAGTTTAATTTTGGCTAAATTTTAATGTTTTTCTACTCCTGATCACGGATTAAGAATCATCGTGTATAATAAATAGATACTTAAATACATAGAGAGCCATAACCAAGGAACAAATATTTGTGATAAATAAATACACAAATAATGCCCTCGCCAGTATTCGAACCCGGAACCTCGAGCTTCGTAGGCAGGGTCACTTCGAACTAGGCTACGGAGGCTGACTATAATTGACTACTTGGATCACGCAGTTACGTTATGTGGAGTAAAAGAGCATTTTTTAGTTCAATGTTTTGTCTAACCTATGATATACCTAAATTTAACAAAATTATTTATTTTTACTTTTCCTTCCTTTATTATTTTTATCCTATTATTCCTCTTCTTCCTTCACTATGATGCTGCTGATCTTCAACTTTGTATAAACGAATGGTCAGTGACACTTCAATCTCAGTCGACTCAACATCCACGGGAAGAGTTGAGGTGACAAATGTAGTAGCCGTCACCACGCGACTGTAATAGGAGCATTCCATGGGCTGTCCCGTACAAACGCGTGTATATTTTAATAATTTGAGTTTTTGCCCAGCGTGGCGATTATGGGTATTTACCTCCTCCTGCGTATATACGCATAGTTAATAGGAGAGGCCTACGTCCAGCAGTGGACTATCATAGGCTGATGATGATGATGATGATGATGATGATGAGTTTTTTTCCGAGTTATTCGTTATTACATATATTTTTGAGTAATTTTTCATCCTTTAGTCATGAAAGAGAACTTCGATATACCTACAATTTTGAGAAAAACTGTGTTCGTACGGGACATCGGTGGACTTTTTCGTGGAATGCACCAATAGGAGAATAAACTTACATTTTTGGTGTTAGCTAGCTGTTCCTTAGTAGTCTGCATAGCCTTCCTCGTGTTATTTAGCTCGGAGACTCTTTCCTGCAGCGTCTGGTTGAGTTCATTGAACACCGTCTCCATTCGGTCTCGTTCCTCCTCCATGGCTCGCTTCTTCAGCAAAAGCTCTTGGATCTCTTTCCGTTGCTCTTCGTCTTTGAGGTTCATTTCAGCAAAGGTCTCGCTGGAGATGCATACGCCTAGAGAAAGTCAATTAGAGGTCACTGCATTTGGAAAAAAACCGGCCAAGTGCGAGTCGGACTCGCGCGCGAAGGGTTCCGTACCATTATCACTGTATTATTAAAAAAATACAGTTAAATCAACCTACCTCAAAAACTATAGGAGATAATTTAATCAAACCAAAAATCGTTGATAGAGTTTATTAATGTGCACAACATATATATTTTTTAATTTTATATCGCTTAGTTTAAAAAATAGAGGGGGGACACATTTTGCAGACTTTGAGAGCTGATATCTCGAAAACGATTTGCTTAAATAAAAATGAGATTTATAAACCTTCATATCATTTTCAAAGACCTTTCTATTTATACCCCACACGCTTATATACAACTAAAAAAAAATTCTATCCCTCAGTTACATGTATGGAGGGCCCCCATTCCAATGTTTTTTTTTACAATTTAGTATCATAATCCTGTAGCGGTTCATACAACACATATCCTTACCAAATTTCGTTACTGTAGCGTTTATAGTTTCCGAGTAAATCGGCTGTGACAGACGGACAGACGGACATGACGAATCTATAAGGGTTCCGTTTTTGCCATTTTGGCTACGGAACCCTAATAGAGGTTGAACTCCCGATTTGGAGCATTGACCTCCAACTGCGTCCTAGCGCTAAGGTAATAGGAGAGGCCATTGTCTAACATTGTACTGTTTATAGGCTGATGATGATGATGATGACTTTATTCGAAATCAGTAAAAATTATATAAGATCCTGTTCAAACTTAATAAGGGCAAGGTTTGAACGCGATCCCGAATGTACTTGTGTTATGAGCTTCACTACATAGTATAAAATAAAGTCACTTTTTCTGTACATTTGGGACCCTTTGTATGTACAGTCACCACATGGGAATGTTGAGCCACTTGGCAATGGATGCAATTTGGTCGTGTAATATTATGGGTTCGGTATTTTTCGTTAGTAGGCACGATCGCGACATGACCGATGTTCCCCGATGATATGTCAGTCAAATACGAATCTTTGTTACGTCAAAATTTCAGTGTGTCAAAACTAGTTGAAATAATAAAATTTCTTCGTCTACGAGAATTAAGGATTAGTCATCGGCCATTATTAGACGCTAGATGTCGTTGTTCCTAGAGGAAACTGTATAACGACAGTTCTTCATAGATTTGTCTAAAACCGTTTGGTAATTTATTCGGTTTAGGCGTATAATGTCCCACTCGCAAAACGTCCCTCCGCTATAATAACGTCCCATACGCAAAACGTCTTCTCTGCTAATTGTCCCTTATGCAAAAAACCCCATTCGCATTACGTCCCGTTATCAAAATGACCCATACCCTTCGCGAAATGTCCCTTCTGAAAATACCCCTATCGCTGAAAGTCACGGCTGCCTAATGCCCCTTTCGCAAAACGTCCCGTTTGCAAATAGCCAGGTTCTTATGGATTAAAGAGGTAATAATACAGATTGTTATCAATACTGGCCACTTGAATAGAGATTAAAATAAAAGATAGAATAACAAAACAATTAACGACCTCTTGTCAGGCATGAATTGTATATTACTATAAAATAAGAAAATGAGTGATCCCGAGTGTCCCTTTCAATTTACCAAAAACAAAAAGGGGAAAAAAACTATCTTAAAAGATGGTTACCGCTACAATTATAACAGAAAAAAATAAAAGTGGTAGTACACAATGGAGATGTGTCAATCGTAATTTGTGCAGTGCTTCGATAACCATCAATGATACAGCGACTACGATCCTGCGAGGAGCTGATGAGGATCACACATGTGAAAAGGATTATAGCAGTAACGATATCCTATTGGCAATAAATCAAACAAAGGAAGACGTCTGTAGTGATTTAGGCCCAGTAGAACATATATTTGACCGAAACCTAGAACATATAAATAACATAGATGCACCTTCTTTTGCTTCTAAAAAAGATACGTTGTACAGATTCCGGAAGACATTTTTGAATGCAGACCGATTACTAAACAATATAAGCCATATTCCTGATTGTTTAGGTAACGATTTTTTAATACATGACGATGTTGAGCATGATGATGGAAGGACAATGTTTGTGTTTTGCAACAAAATTGCAAAGAAAGCTATAAGAAAACTAAAAGAAGCCCAATTATTTCGGAGACGGTACGTTTAAAACGGCTCCCAGAGATTACTTTCAAGTGTACACGATACATTTAGACGTAAACTCGACCAAGTCTTCTTGCAATGTTGTACCCGTCATCTATGCCATACTTCCGGATAAAACCGAAGAGACATATACGAAACTTTTTGAACTGTTAAAAAACAAACTACGCTTAACAATAAAATACTTCAAGTGTGACTTCGAAATTGCTCCTATAAATGCGATTACGAGAGTTTTCCCAGAAGTCGAAGTCGGCGGTTGTTACAGACATTTCAATGCCGCAGTTTGGAAAAAATCACGGAAGTTAAATAATACATTGACAGGACAAGGTAGAAAGATTACAAGATGGTGTGCTAATTTTGCACTTCTTCCTGCAGAATATATGGCCGAAGCGTGGATATTTATACGACAAAGTATGCCTCAGACAGATGAAATGAGGGCTTTTCAGGGATATTTTCAAAGATATTGGTATCCTAAATACAACCCGACATTTTTGTCTTGCTACGACCAATTGTACCGCACTACAAATCCAGTCTAAGGCTGGAATAGCCGTTTTAATAAAAAAATTGACGAAACATCCCGGTTTGTTTTGGGTTATACAGACATTTCTAAAAGAATCAATACAAAAAGGCTTTGCAGGTATACTTAAAAAAAATCGAAGAAATCGGGACATTTATTTCAACAAAAAATATAAAAAAAATTCTAAAAAATTACGAAGAGGTGAAATAACTGTAAGAGAATTTATTATTTCAGTAAGTCTTTTGCGACAAACTCTATACGAGAATGAATAGGAAACGCTTGTGTATTGGCAGATTTTGTGTCTGTCAGGATGACGTGAGAGATGTCTGAATGTCACAAAATTTTCACCAAAAACTGTACCTAGTTTAGGTACAGTTATTTTTTTGCAAATTTTGTGACTTTTAGACATCACACATTTTGGTTAGATTTTAATTTTAATTTGAGGCACTAATAAGGTTTTTATTTATGTTAAGGAATATTTCTTACGTTATAAGTTGGATTGTTAGGTATCTATAGTTACCTACATTGTTGTTAGTAATAAATAACTAAACACGCGTTTAAGTATTATCTTTCATTTACAATAATTACAATGCCCAACAATACCCAAGTTAGGTTTTCCTGGAAGCAACCTGTGATGTATACAGAGTGTAATCGTTAAGTGTTTACAGGCCATTATGCCCATTATTCAGTAAATATAAAAGATAGGAGAAAACTTTTAATTGATTCAGTGACATTCAGTGACGAATGACTAAAATAGCATTTTTTATTTTTTATAATAAAACAAAAACTACCAAAAAATGAGGTTGAAAAGGCGTCCATACATTTAGTATGGTACTAGTTGAGTACAGTCAACAACACAGCTGTGAATACAGACAAAGTGTCAAAAATATGTATACAGAACTTTATTGCCTGTGCCATAAGGATTTGTATACATATATCTGGTACTTTGTCTGTATTCACAGCTGCTGTGTTGTTGTTTGTACTGTACATTTTTTACCGTCTTCTTTCTTAGCATTTTTTAGCTTATGTTACGGGTTACGGAGCCTGGCGTTCAATTTGGTAACACTATCCCAAGATGTGGCGTAGGCACTAGTTTTTACGAAAGCGACTACCATCTGACCTTCCAACCCAGAGGGTAAACTAGGCCTGATTGGGAATAGTCCGGTTTCCTCACGATGTTTTCCTTCACCGAAAAGCAACTAGTAAATATCAAATGATATTTCGTACACAGTTCCAAAAAACTCATTGGTACGAGCCATTTTTTACGGGACATTTTGCGAAAGGGACGTGTTGCGATCGGGTTATTTCGTGAAAGGGACTTTCTGCGAAAGGGACGTTATTTATATAAAGTGACATTTTGAGAACGGGATATTTTGCAGAAGGGCCGTTATGGCAATGGGACATTTTATAAAAGGGACCTTTTGCGAAAGGGACCAAGAGACGTTTTGCGAGTGGGACATTATACGCCTAAGCCATTTATTCGTATTTGCTTCAAATCGGGAGCCATGATTTATCTGATATTATAGGCGAGATATTTTTTCCATTCATATTTATACAAATAGGCATGTTATCGAGCAATTTTTAAATTATTTTTTCATTGACAGAGACAAATGCTATTGCTGTCTTTATTATCATTCGTTACAGCTCAGTTGACGTTATTTGAAAACTTATGTAATGTAACCTTTGTAGAAATATGGTAGGTAACCTTTGACAATCTAACCATAATCCTATAATCTGTCAGTAGCCATAAAAATGTATAATAGGAACTTGATAGTTTCTGACTGAAATTCTAACTTTGAAAAATACCTGTCAGTGACAGCCGTTAAAAGGAAAGTGAACGAAATTACCATCAGGGCTCTGAAGTTAGATTGACGTCTCCAGGTCTAAAGCGGATGTTATAACGTAACTATAGTAACGTCAGCTTCCGGAAAAATAGCGAACATTTTTGTTATTACGTAACCATGGTAATGTCACCTTCTGAAGAATACGCGAGCGGTCATTGGCTAACCGTAGCAACGACCGCCCCATTGGTCAGCAGAGTTCGGCCGAAGTCGTGATAAGCCTCATAAGAGTTCGGAACCCGATTTGTATTATTCGACCAAGTTGCGAACAGTGGCAAGTGGCTCAACAATCCCGTGTGGTGACTGTACGCTTAAATCTTTAAAACTACGCAACGGATTTAGATGAGATTTTTTTTAATAGGTAGAGTAATTCAAGAAGGTTTTTATGTAGGTATAGTACCCGTGCGAAGCCGGGGCGGGTTCGTTAGTTTGAAATATGATGAATAAGTAAATTTCAAAGTATGGTAACGCGATAGAATATACAGCATCTTTTGTAATAAAAACTTTATGATATGAATATGTAATGTTATTTTTAACTAAAATGACGACATTAGTAAGAATTTTTCGAGTTTATTTGATATTGAAGTAGTAATATTACATAATACAACAGTAATATTTACATAATTTACCGGTATTTCTTGCAAAAAATTACCCTTACCATTCTTGTCTCTTGCAGCCTGCAAGTCCCTTTTTAACTTGTCAATCTCCTCCGAATACTCTTTCAGCATAGCCGTCTTAGTCATCTTCTGATTCACCTCAGGTTTATTCTGAATATTCTTAGCCCTGTTCGCGTATTCTAAGGTGCTCATAGTTTCTTCCAAGTCTTTGTGTCCAGGGGAGATGGTCGCTATGATAGAAGTTTTGGTTCGGCCACCGAGGGATTCTTGGAGGATGCGGGTTAGTTTGGACTCTCTGAGGATGGAAAATAGAAGTGAAATGATACAAATGTGACTACAACGAACACACGTAGAGGAGAAAGGTGTTCAAGGTTTTAAAACCAAGATTTAAAAAAACGATATATCATACCTGAATTGATGGTTTTATTAGAAGCAAAATTAGACTTTGTGGAGTCCTGCCTAACACGCTATTGCATTAGCTAAGCTGCCGGCTTGAGTCGGTGCTAGCGCCCATAATCTACATATAGCTTCTGGTACTCTGGATTTGATTTGTGTAATGTAAATAATAAATAAGCAACCAAATAAATACCCTTGCCAGGATTTGAACCCGTAACCTCGGGCTTTGTAGCAGGGTTGTGACCCTGGATTTGGTAGTCCAACTAAGCTGTGGAGGCTGAAAATACTAGATATTCAAAGAAACGTGAGCCTTGTCATCATCAAGACAGTATTTACTTGAATCTTCATACGAATTATCTGTCTAAGAGTCTTTATGAACATGATCGCGAACAGGTTTTGCCCATATATTGGCCATTATTGTGGTCTACATGCTCCCAGCGGGACAGTAGTGGATACATTCAGAAAATTGTGACGAATGTATTAACTACTGTTGTCAGTAATTTCTGTATTTTTTTCTCTTGTGTATGTTTAAAACTGTCCGAGTCTTTGGTTACTCAAAATAAACAATTTTTATTTTTTATTTTATTTACTAAAAGGGCTCGTACATGTGTTTAATGATAACGTAGATCTTTTACCTGTACGGTATATGCGGATGCCTCTCCACCAACGCCGTAATGACTCTCCCAAGCGTGAGCAGACTCTGATTAATGTTCACACACTCCCGGGCTCTCTCCTTCTTCCCCGGGTTATCCGAGCCGGCCTTACTGATGTTCTCAGACCCAACCAAAAGGTTCAGTTTACGATGCCTTACCTGTATGGTATATGCGGATGCCTCTCCACCAACGCCGTAATGACTCTCCCAAGCGTGAGCAGACTCTGATTAATAGTCACACACTTTCAAGCCCTCTCCTTCTTCCCCGGGTTATCCGAGCCAGCCTTACTGATGATCTCAGACCCGGCCATGTCTACTAAGTTCTGTTTAAGATCCCTTACCTGTATGGTATATGCGGATGCCTCTCCACCAACGCCGTAATAACTCTCCCAAGCGTGAGCAGACTCTGATTAATAGTCACACACTTTCAAGCCCTCTCCGTCTTCCCCGGGTTATCTGGGCCGGCCTTACTGATGTTCTCAGACCCGACCAAGTCTACAATGTTCAGTTTACGATGCCTTACCTGTATGGTATATGCGGATGCCTCTCCACCAACGCCGTAATGACTCTCCCAAGCGTGAGCAGACTCTGATTAATGTTCACACACTCCCGGGCTCTCTCCTTCTTCCCCGGGTTATCCGAGCCGGCCTTACTGATGTTCTCAGACCCGGCCAGGTCGACCAGGTTCAGTTTACCGATCTTGACTAACTCTTCACCTTCTTGGTTGTTCTCTTTCATGTGGGCTACGATGGTGAAGACTGTGTGGGAGCGACTGGAAGTAAGATATTAACTATAGTGACAAACACAACTCTAGTAATACAAAATCTTAATTTATAATCATTATAGATAATATAAACACTTCATAGAAAATAAGTTTCAATTCATAATGGTTGGTTTTTGGCACTTGACACTTGACTACTATAACTTTTGGGATCATTCTAAAATTGTTGCAGAAAATTGTTCATGGATAAAAAAGTCTGTTATCTCAATATAACATAATAAATATTTTTAGTACAGTCGGTGCCTTTTTTAGGCTCTAGTGCGAGAAGTGGGTAATTTTACGTCAGGTCCTAAACTTTTGCACTAAAAAACGTCGTACGAGATAAGTGCAAAAACAAAATTCGTAACTCGTGTCGAGTTAAAACACTCCCTATCGGTCGTGTTTTAACTTTTAATTGCATAGTGATGGAAATATACATCATGTATTCTCGACTCAAAATTCGTAACTCGTGTCGAGTTAAAACACTCCCTATCGGTCGTGTTTTTAATTCTTAATTGCATAGTGATGGTAATATCCATCATGTATTCTCGACTCTATTGACAACATGTCAGAATTCAAAGTTGAATAAATCTTTGTCAAGGTCTCAAGGTCATGCAATTAAGGGTTAAAACATCGCCACTCGTTTCGAATTTCATGTTTTCGCACTAGTGTCGTAATGTACTATTTTGACTGCTTTAATAATGAGGTGTCGAAATAGTAGGTATTTTTTTAATTAGGGTTAACAATCTAAATTTCTAAAATGATTCAGAAATCAATTTCATTAGAATAAACTTTTTTCTCAGGACAAAATCCTGCAACGAATTTTTGAATGACCTATCCATTTTCTTGCATTTATGTACTTTGCTGGGTAGCTCCGCTTTTGTACTTGCATGTTTATGTAAATTGAAACTAATTTCAAGTTTTTGTATATCAGTTCCTTCGCAACTACTATTATTATATTTACGGAAATATTCTCTAATTTTCTCTGTTGATATACCTACTATACTTTTATACTTAGTACAGGCTGCTATTTAAAAATATCTTGCGAATTTCACTAAAAGTTTAAAAGCAAATAAAACGCAACAACTACAACTGGGTGAATCAACTTTTTTCTGTCTGTTATTACCATGGTTACGGCTGAGTCACGCTCGTTTTATGCATAATTATGATACTTAAACTATGCAAACATGCATTTTTCTGGTGTTAATACACCCTTTCCTTGATGGGCCATCTACAAACATGGACTATATGCATGTTTGTATAAATTAAGTAGCATAATTTTGCATAAAACCAGCGTGACTCAGGCGACCGTAACCATGGCAATAACAGACAGAAATTAAATTGATTCACCCAACTACATAATAAAACAAGACAGCCAAAACGCTTATTACGGCTAATAATTTACACTATCAACTGGTCTCCCAGAAAGTAAACCTCCATACAAAAATCCCTAAGGTAAATGTACCATATTGCGGTATACTAAGGCACTTTTGACTTTGATTGTGGGTTATTTTAAAAATACGAAAATTCTAGGTGTGTAATCTTTTTTATTTTGTAGACGTGTCTTATGAGATGGATATGAGACATTATTTTGCCCCATAGCTTTTTAATTATGGAAATAATCGCAAATTTGCTAAACCCTTCGTTTGTCCGTAATTGCGTGGTAAAATTTGGCGCATGCTTCAATTCCGTGAGTCGTTGCACATAATTGCGTGATACCTCGTAAGGTCGCATTATTCAAGTATTCTATTAAATTATTAAGAATTAAAAATTATTACAATCGTGTCATAATAAGAAAAAAATATCGTAATTTTGTAAGATTAGTAAATTTGACTCTTTTTAATTATAAATATCAAAATAAAAAATGTTTAATGAAAAATTTGGATTTTGTAAGACTTTTTCCTGCTATTTATTTATTGAAAACATTTATTTATCCAAATTTATAATTGAAAGAACATAAATAAAAAAACAATTTTTTACGTCTTATGAAACTATTAGGGTACCTACACGTTTGGATAAAGCAATCTTCTACATAAAATATATGCATGCATAGCATAAGTATATACCTACCACATAGGATATATGTGTGTTGCATTTTTTAGGGTTTATTTACGTTTTATTTTTTTGCGCGTGATTAATAGCCCTAATCGAAATATGACTGTTACTAACTGAGCTATAGCGTAGACCGATAGACAGGCAGACTGATGGGTGAACGGACAGACTTACGAACCGTCATGTTGTTACTGTAAGGGCTTCTATTCAATTAACAAATCCTAATAATCCAATAGCCCCCTTTTCCTGTAACGTTTTTTATTAATATTTGTATATTTTTTTTACTATTCCTCATATACCGGAATAACAGACATAAGAAGAAAATTCTTGTACATTATTACGGGAGTCGGAAAAAATATCTTAAATTAGAAAAATCGAGAAAACCTCTTCTTAGACTGGAAGGTAGTATAATAATTGTGAGAATAACACGGACATGTTTATCTTTTGTGCATTGTTTTTACAAATATAAGACATTTATTGTTGATACTATACTCCATTACTTCGTACTTATGACGTAACGAGCACTAACTTTGGGCTTGAAAATAACACTGAAATTGAAAAATAATCATATACCGGAATTACGTCGCTGTCATCTTTAGTCATGAATATACCCATTTACATCAAATTTATGAACAAATATAGCCCCAGTTATAAACGATTGAAGAAAACATTGATGTCTGATTTTCCGTTATTCCGTGATACTCCCGCAATTATGTTCATTGCATCTGATTTGTGAACATAATTACGGGAATCATCAGATTAGACTATTTTCATTAAAATATGCTTTATATTGACATGAAAAATAATTGAAAACTTTGGTTAATAACTACAAGGCAATAATTTTACAAATTTAGTCCAAATAAACTTATCAACATGTCAGAGAAACCTTACGAAGTTCCCACTGCATCCTTACGCTCGCCGACTACACGATCCTATAGAACTACTGTTTGGTTAGGACTGACGGATTCAGAAGAGCCTCACTGCTTTAGAATTGATTAAGTATGTCTTATAATTGTGTTTATCAGTTGTTTATGAGCTATAATTTATGAAGTATTTATTTAAATCATGAATTTAATGATAGTTTCCTTATTTTACGACAAAAATCTAAATATCACGGCATAATGTACTATCCCGGCATAGTGTACCTTTACCTTATAAGGTTTTGGAAACTCATGCCGACTTTATGAGAATTCGCTATTTGAGACACCCTACTACCTACTGAACAACAAACTAAACTAGTTTGTATGTATATGCTTCCTCATTACAGAAAGAAACCCAAAAGCAAACATGTCCATTATTTAAATTACTCACTTTAGACAAAAATAAGGAGGAAACATAAACAAACAATTGAAAAAATCTACTCTGAAGAGTGTTGACTTACTAGGACAATGTTGGCTTGCCATTTGGGTTCTCACTGCAATATTTTATTACTATATAAGTTACGTTATCTGATTTAGAATACAGCTAGCACAACTGTGCTACAGTACTTTGCGGGTGAGATAGAAAAGGCCACTGTATAATGAATACTGTCTGTGGTCTAACTCGCGTGTGTATTGTTGCGTTAATTTTGTGCTAGGAGCGCAGATTGTAACTGTCTCCTATCTAAGCATTTCTCTTATTTATACATCTTTAGTGGTCGTTGGAAAAATTGTTTAAAAATATATATAAAAATGAACACACGTAAAAAAAATAAAGGAATGAATGTAGGGGTTTGTTGAAATGAAAAACTTAATATTTCCTTACCTAGATTGCGCATTCATGAGCGTGGAAGCCACTCGCTTCCTTTCTTGTCCCTGTTCCATAATCTTGTATACTTCATTCTTGTTGTACACCTAAAATTTAAAAAGAATAAGTAAACAACAGATTATAATCACACACGCGTCATCAGCCTATTTCAATCCAGCAGTGTAGCGTTGAAAATTGCCGGATTGAATCCCGTTTCTTTCTAAATAGCTCATTTTTTCCCGGATTTTTTCGAAAAAATCAACTAAATTTTCAACTTTAATTTTCAACTCTAAACCAACGAGAATTAGGTCTAATTTTCTCTTATACCAGGAGAACGCGATGTCACCGAGTAAAAGAGTGACAGTGACGTTGATTATTTCTGTAAATACCCGAAAAAAACAAAAAATAAATTCTTACATTGGGGGCGTTCAAGTATCACGTAACGCAATTTTGGGGGGAAGGGGGGTCTCGTAAAACGTTACGATGCGTTACAGGGGCGGGAGGGGGTCTTCCTTACAACACGTTACGTAACATTGTTTTTTTTTTAAAGTAAAAAACCAGTGAATCAAAACAGTGGCAACCCTTTTCAGTTGTGTCACGGGGAATCCGATTACCGCAAAGACAATTAAAACCATACCAAGGATAAAAACTATAACATAACTTTTTGCGACTTTAGGGTAAAAATGGTCATTTGAGTGTTACGTAACGCTTAGAGAGGGGGGGTACAGTACAGAAGAACGTTACGGTGCGTTACAAGGGGGGAGGGGGGATCAAATTTCTTCAAAAATTGCGTTACGTAATACTTAAACTCCCATTCCCGAAAAAACCATTACATTTCTTCCGACATTTTCAACGCTAATCCAGTGCTGAACATAGGCCTCTCCTATTACCTATGCGTACGGACGCATTAGACCCATAATCGCCACGCTGGAAAATCGAGTTGGCGATCGCAGTACTATACTATGATCATTATGATGTCGCTTCTGCCCATTATCAATGTTCAATAAATAACCTAGTAATATCCTCATTATATCCTCAGCTTAGAGTTGAGTTGTGAATAGCAGATCAAACAGTTCCTCACTATACAGCTCCAAATAGGATGGACACTCATACCGTCATTATCATCATCATCAGCCTATGATAGTCCACTGCTGAACGTAGGCCTCTCCTATTAACTATGCATATAGACGCATTAGGAGGTAAATGCCCATAATCGCCACGCTGGGCAAGCGGATTGGCGATCGCAGTAATGTGTCCACTTTGATGACGCTGCTACCCATCATCAATCATTTATGAAATAACTAATGGTAAGTGACACATCAATCCCTTAGTCGACTCTTACGACACCCGCAGGAGGAGTTGGGGTGGTGACATATGGATTCTTACTGCCGTCACCACACGGTTCATACCGTATAATTACTAATACTAACCGTAATCTCCTCCAATCCGTTGACAATATTAGCTCCCTTCCTAGTAACATCTTCATATATCCTCAGTTTCGAATTGTCCTCAGAGGTGGACAGCAAGTCAAACAGTTCTTCATTATACAGCTCTAGGTAGGAAACGCGTACTGTGTACTCGGTGTTGGAGATTCGAAGCTCGTCGAATAACTGGCTGAGAGCGCGAGGGATTATACCGGCTAGTGGGTCCTGGGAAAGAGGTATAGAAATTATGTACATGGTTCGAAATAGTACATTACTATAGAGGCTGGGACGAAAGGGATTGCCGGCCGAAAACATATAGACTAGGATAGGTCTGAGGGCAACCGTATTTCCGGCCAAGGTATGTATAGTGCATTTCTCAAACATGCAATGAATCAAACAATAAAAATATAGTTTTATTTTTTATTATATGCATAGTATTGCATAGTGGAAGAATGTCATGATGCCTGTGCCAGAAATTTATGTGGAATGGAATTAAAAAAACACTTTTCCGGCCTATGCCTTCAAACGTCATACTTCGCAGCCTATTATAAGGAACTTAAAAACATTTCATTGCATGTTTGAGAAAAGATAATTATCCATGATGGCCAAACTGTCCGATCCGTACGGTTTGGCAACCTAGTACAACGACTTAATAGTAACTTACATTCTGCCAGTTGACATTCTCATCTCCAGTGCTCTCGCCAACCATGGTGTGTGTCTTGCCAGTACCGGTCTGCCCGTAGGCGAACACAGTACAGTTGTACCCACATAGCACTTCCTTGATCAGTGGGCTTACTACTTGCTGGTACACTTCGATCTGTGGAGTAATATTGGTGATAATTAATAAAATAAATAAATATCATGGGATATTGTTACAGAAATTCAACTAATCCCTTTGATTAGCTTAATACCAGAAGAGTCGTCTTAGATATAGATTAGGTATGTATATAAATTGTACATATTTATAAAACTATTTAACAAAATATTTTAACCAGCTCAATACATATTGATACCTACATGATAAATTATTTGAATTTATTCTTCTCTCTCTGGCCCATTCTCATCTCTTTTTGTCAGGTCTCCTAATCATTAAACTCCTGAGTAATATATTCTGGGTTGCCTTCATCATCACCCCATATTTCTTAACCTTTCATTATGCTTAGTAGCAGATCTGCTTTAGGATTTATGAAATAAAATAGCCATCTTAATAAAATTTTTATTAAACCAAAAGAGTGAGAGAAAGTTATAATGTGCTTAATAAATTATTATTAAAAATCAGAAATACCTAATATTCTAGGAACCCTAGAACTGTATTGGGATTCCATGAGTAACTTACTTGTTTAGTATTAGGTCCAAAAGCACGGTCAAAAGTGAACTTCTTCGTGTGTGTAGTTTGCTGCGACTGGCGCACTACCACCTCCCGCCCATTCGACACTTCCACCACTCCCAGAGACTTGATGTCCCGCTCTCGCTGATTTAGAGGTCTGTAACCAATAGAAATCATATGGGTGCCTGGTACAGATGTGTCAAGATGTGAAATTTAAAGATTATATTTGACAGTACTGTGACTGAAAATTGGAACAATGCCCTAAAAAATATGACAATGACCTGAAATAAATAAATATAACTACATTTTTTTATACTACAACTTTAAACAAATACACTAAATAAAAAAAAACTTTCTGCTTTATTCATAAACATAATATTAAAATATTATCAAACCGGGTTACTTATATTTAAGTTGTGTTGAGCAATCATCAACTTAAATATGTGACTAACCATACCTAATATTTTAACGTTAGTTATAATTCTACAATAAGCCCATAAGTTTGTTAGTCCCTTTCAGTCTTGATTTTGATTCAAATATCCTTGTATGGCCCATGGTTCTACCTGTAGTACTCATTAACATCAAACAAATCTAAATTATATTCAACTAGGCCAATATTGCATTGATTTAGTCTCTAAAAACTTTCAGACAAACAGAAATTGATTTTGTTTCCTGCAGAGTAGGTAAAAAAATTATCTTGTTTTCTGGGCCTTAAGAGGATATATTTAAAGATATGAGCATTTTACTTAAACCGTCCCACTTAGTTTCTCACTTTAACTTTAGAATTGACTTGTACCTTTATACAAATTAAATGTTTAAGTGTCTTTTTGGCAAGTGACAAAGTGGAACTATGTATTAACTAAACCACTCAGATATTTCTTTAAATGAATTAACTGTTTAAGAATCCTCATGGCAAGCAACAATGTATATTTTGATTGACAAAGCAGGTTAGAGCCAGAACCAACTATTTCCTTGAAGTTGGTTATGACAAAGTGTATTTTATGGCAATGGCATACAAAACTATTTGCTAAAAGATGTTTTATTGAAATAATTGGTTCTGCCTCTAAATGCCCACTGTAGTTAGTTCTGGTGTAATAAATGCATTGTAACAAATTTATGAGAGATTTCATTTATACCATAGGAAACAGCTCCCTATCTAATTTATATATTTGAATGATATATTTTGACAACAATAACTAAAGGGTTCAAAGTGCTGAAGGATTGTTCAGAGCTGAGAACCTTGTACATTGTTGCCGTTGATATGTCATTAATGTATGCTCATCCATTTCGGACATTAAAAAGATAAATCTAGGCATCTAGGAATTACCAATGCAGACCATTCAAACAACTGGACTGGGACTGTAGTACCCATATAATAACCCAAGTTTGATTTTTAGGGCTGATTTAATACAAACTGATATGTGAATTATAGACAGTGAATAATTCAGAAAATGCTTAAGAAATGATATGCTACACCTATTTAGGTAAAATTGTATTGAGAAAAAAATGATGTAGAACAAAAATTGTAAACTGTACCACCTTATTTCTATGTAAACATACAATTTATGGCAAATAAATGAAATGAAATGAAACTGCTCAGTAAAATAATAATTCCAAAAATGGTTGGATATAAAATTATAATAATACAAGAGGGGAAATCTTGTGCAATAATACATTATTCTATATTCAAAACACATTCATCCCCAAAAAAAATGATAGTTGATAGTTACATAAAATTATTATAATTAGAAATAGCACCATGTGTATAAAACATGCAGATTAGAAATAAGTATATCATAACATAAAGGCTCAAAATACAACCCAGAAGCAATTATAAAAATATTAATAAGCTTCAAATATTTAGCATACCTATTTTATCTCAGCCACAAGCACAATAGGTATATTTCATAGTTTTACAGAACTTGTAAGAGGAACTACCATCTGTGAATTCATTATTTAAATCCGTAGGAAGCTTCTTCCAGAAAAGAGGAACTTTAGTTTCAGGGAATTTTATGCATGACTCATTGTAGTATATTAAATTTTCGCAACGTGCGAATTATAGACAGTGAATAATTCAGAAAATGCTTAAGAAATTATGATAAGATGATACTAATATATACGCAGTAATAATAAGACAAAGGAAATAGCTTGAATTACACTGTTAAACACCATTCAAAACAATGGATAAAAAAATGTTATTATACTATAAATCATGGAATAATTTTTCAACAAAGGATAAGTATTCTTATCACGTGAAAAATACAAGTGTAGAGATATATAATAACGACATAAATTGAGAAAATTGAACATAATTTACCTCAATCTCACAAACACTTGGATGTTCTGGTTTTTATCACGCCGAGAGCCCTTTTCCGATGTCATCTTGGCACTACACACATAAAATTCTTCACACTGTATTTGTTACACTCAATAGTTGATAAAATCCTCAATAATTCACTAAAATAAAATAAAATGCGTCAAAATCCCAATTTATCGTCAAAGGAATCCGTTGAACGTTGTCGTTCAAACAAAATTCAAATTTCGGTTTGGGCAGAATATTGCCACATCAAAAAAATGTTAAAGCTTCCTATTGATTATATCCGATTAAACTATGAATTTGGTGCCATAAATGTGATAATGTTAATGAAACATCACTGAAATCGTAAATTGTAATAATGCCAAAAAATATTTATGCTTTTAGAGTGTACTTTATGATAGAAATCTCTCTAATGATACTAAGAAAAATCGAATTTAGCCAACATAACGCGCATAAAAATTACATTGCGTTGCTTGAATGGGAAGTTTTACGTGCTACGTTTCGTTATACGCACATAATACAAATCGAAATCCTACATTCATGAAATCGACAGAGTTTGTAGAATAAATTTAATACACAAGTTAAAAAACAATATTCATCAAACTAAATTGTGCTAAATATTAGAAATGAACATTGCAAATGATATCTAAGTGACCAGTCGAAATGTTATATAAATTCGTCATTAAGTTTTCTTTTCTTCATTTTATAATTGTACAACATGATCACGACAGCTTAGTTGAACTTTATAATTAATTACTGCGTCAGTACGAAGTAGGGAAACCAGGGTCGCGTTTTATAAAGTTACAATTTACAATTTCGCTGTTTGCCTCTCTAACGCACGCACGTATTGGCTAGAAAGAGAGGCAAACAGCGAAATTGTAAATTGTAACTTTATAAAACGCGACCCAGTAATCTTTTGGATTTATTTCTACCGCTTACAATAAATTGCTTCAAGAAACCGGACTTGAAACGTGTTGAGTGACCCCATATTTTTTTGTAAGGTGGTAGCTTTCTCGCTGGCTGAAACACTCGTTCAACTTTTTAATGCTTTCAAGCTGCTATTAAACTTTTTATCATCTCCCTTAACGATTATATTTTCTTGCGTTGATGATGAAATCTTGTTAATTGATTGTACGCCCGCAGTAGAAGCCGGTACTAAGGTTTCCTTGTAAGCCGGTACCTACTAATATACCATGAGTATAACTAGTGAATATAATTTTATTCCTCGATATACCTACGATTTCCCACATAACTTTTCAGAGCGAAAATCTGACACATCAAAATTGAATGGTCTATTTGATAAAATATATCACAGATAAAATATAGGGAAGATTCCGTGTATTAAGACATACCTGAACAAACTATTGTCATCCTTTACCATCTCAAGATGTATTCCATAAGGAAAAAGAGACAAATAAGGTAGCTCTACTTGGTCGTGAATTCTATCAATGACTCCATTTTCTTGAACAATGCTACCAACCTGACTAGATAAAATGTCATTACTATTAGTGTTGTCCAGTCTTCGTCGTATGCTTTTATCGGCAATAATAATATTTTTACCAAATTAGGTAGCGAATACAGTAGGAATAAACCTTATTTCCTACTCAGAATGACGATCTTCTGCGATCCTTAATATGTCATGATTTCTAAATCTACATCTTAGGATAAAAATAAAATCACAAAATTAATGAAATATTTTCTTTAATTAAAATGTCAAATGTCATAAGAAGTGTTCTGTCTAAAACCTATGCCACTAGTTGGCGCTACTTAGCGGTAAGATCCCGCTAAGAAACACAATTATCTAGCCTCAAAGTAAAACTAACTAGAAGGTCATTTTATTTTTTTACATAATTTTCGTACAATTCATTTAAACACGAAACTATAGGCGCTCTGAGAATTTAGACAAGTTTCTGGACCTGACGCCTCAGTGCTGTCGCCCTGGTGAACGGCATTTCAGAAAACCCTCATTATAACATGTTTTATGGAACTTATCATCCCTTAAAGCATACCTAACAATTTTCGTATGATGGCTTCTTTATAATTAATCACTCTACACATGTGCGGAGCATATTTTTGAATACTTTTTAGGGCCTGTGAAAACCTGTTGGAAATTAAAAACGTCGATTCATTTTCTGAGTTGGCTATCAATACATTTATCGATATCATGATCGGTCTCTTAAGTACAACACTATGCGATACGAATATTTGAATCCCACTATTTATAATTACATTACGAATGCAAATACGAATGGTTAATTCACAAAACTACACACATGTATCCGGCAACAAATATTGAATAAGATTTTCAGTTACTTTTACCTTAATAAGGTTCGACATCTTAAAATTCAAGTCAAAACTAAATTACAGGTGAAACGTAATGTCTTTATTTTGTTCATTCAGGTAACCCTGGCGGTTTTTACACCCTGGAACCACACAAGTCATCACTTTTATCACATTCCGTGCACTTATCGAACAGAAATATACATGAAAAGCTTTATTTTAGTCACTTTTACTATTTGCGGTTTAGGTGCACTAGTATACCCAAACAAAGATCGTTGACAGCATGAATGTAGGATTAATATGGATTTGACAACGTTATAATAATAGCAAGAACGAAAGGGATGGTCTTATGAAACTTTTTACTAGTGGAAGTGAAAAGGAACGATAATCGTCCGTCCTTATCACTGTGCCACTATTTTTTGTGTGTGTGTGCGTTAGATGCTAAATGTAAGTACCAGACAAATGCGTTGAATACGTCACTAAGCAGGGATCGGAACCGGTTTTTTAGAAACACCTCGATATAGCTCAATATTTTAAAATGTTTTACGCTCTTTATGTAGTATTCAACATTTTATGTTATTATTAAGATCATATTTTTCAATTACTCCATTAACAAAAAAATTATAAACCGAAGAACGAAAAAGAACGGAATTCGAACCGTTCTTTTGTATGGAGCAAAAACCGTTATCCGATCCCTGTCACTAAGTGCCTGTGTGGCACTTTCGTCTTAGTAGTAAGTGACTATGTCTATCCCTCTTAGTGGCACACTCGGCGCGGCCCCTCGGTTGACAGGCATTGCCGGCGTCACCCACAGATAATTAATAGACTCGGTCTATAAAATTATATGTCTATGAAAAATATAGTAACTAGATGGCGCCACTTAGCGCGATATTGTAACGTTAGCGTATTTTACTTTTCCCTCGGGGTGGAGAAGAATTGATTGTAAATCTACTTAGGTGGAAGTACTAGAACCCAACGCTGTACCAATACTCGTCATCATAGCTTGAGTTGCCATCGATAAGATAAAATCAACTATTAGGGCATCTATGATAAATGTATGTTGCCTTTACCTTTAAATTTTGAAATAATTAGCTTAGGTATATCTAAAATAGTTGCATACTTTTAAGACAGCCTGACATTTATTAGAACTGACAGTTAATATTTTCAATGTCCCAATATGTAACATTCAAACTTGTACGGAGGTGCCATCTATTGGGACTGCCAGCAAAAGCACCTGACTTGTACAATGGAGCTGGGGGCCGATTTTTGAATTTCTATCGCACGAATTCAAATTCCCGTTCGAATTCAAATTCGAATGACAAAATTTTTCATGACTATTTTCGAATGAAGCCAATATACCCTATTTTTGAAAGTCGCATTCGAAAAGCTAGAGATTGATTATCGATATCTTTGCGACACGTTGCACGCAGAAAGTCGATATTTACCGGTTTTTTAAATTTAATGTAATAAAGCTAAATAATGGCACACTGACGTCGGAATTTATATTCCAGTTAAAAATAATAATGAATTATAGCATATTAAATATTATTTAACGGTTTTTATTATAAAAAAACATGTACCGCTAGTGAATCGGAACGTAAATCTACGATCAATGTTATTATAATCTATGGTGCACACAAACAAACATAAACCGAGGCCCTACCGCGAACCACGAACGAAGTGTTGCCTATATCACACTTACGTACGAATTCACAAGTGCGAAAGAGAGCCAACACTTTGTTCGTGGTTCGCGGTAGGGTCCCAGTTGACAAACTTGACAGTGACACTTTATTGGAGTATTTACGTACTCATCCAATTTCTATCAATAGAATTGAATACGAATGGTCAACCGCAGTCGTTTTTGAACTTTCTATCACTCGAATCTCAAAAATAGCATTTCATCGTTTTTATTCATTTTCGAATGAAAGATTCGAGCGTTCGAATCTCAAAAATCGCCCCCCTGAATAAGAAAATTTGCCTTTTTGAGCAATTTTGGTATTGTCACCCTATAAAATAATATTATTTAACGTGACTTACAAGCTCCTCTCCCAATATTTTAAAGACAAACGGGTCTTAAT